>DWEI01004809.1:0-11332 GCA_018245875.1 Mysoria ambigua
ATCAAAATATTACTATTATATATCAACAACTAAATAAATAACAGAACACATAAAACACTTTATTGCTCCTGAGTATTTTTTTCGGAAAGTACGCCAGTTTTGAAGCTAACATGCGTATTTGTCGATGCAAACGAAGTCACGCTTTCGGGTTGCTACAAAAACTCCAATGAGTACGCTGCATAATTTTCAGTTTCAACTTTTGTTTTTTAGGTTTCTTTATATTATTTTATTCTGCACTTACGGTTAGATTTTTATCAGATCGCAATGACCTATTTACTAATATGAATGTTGCACTCGTAGGTTTAGTGTATAATTTAATTAATGCTTGATCCTGGGATATAATACAAGACCTATTGCTCTACTAGAACAACGGAACAGTAAAAAAAAGTGAGAAAAAAGAACTATGGCAAATCGGGTAAATGAATAAGGCATTGTACAGTTGATCAATTTCTTTATTTCTCCGGGTTATCAACAAATATCGCGTCAATAATCATTATAATAATACTTAAATTGTAGGTACTGCTAATAACAAATAGGTAGTAGAAGATTTTATTTCTATTTCAACAGACGACAAGCAATTGTATAAATTACTTATTAAATTATTTTAATTTTATTTTATTCCATTGTTATCCGCGTGCGCACAAAATTATCCACTTAACATTACTGCATCACAGATTAATTATGTACTTAATTGTTTCTGGTTTCCATAAAGAAATAACACAGGGCGGAACATGGTTCAGACTACGGAACATGAAATTGCTACTGTTCTTCATACATCATTCCAAAATGCTAAGTAGCGTGTTAATAAATTAATGTCAGGGAGTAATGTAGAGATGTACTGAACTGGCATTATTCTAGTAACACGTCACAATAAGTTAAAAAATAATCTGTTTACAAATAGTCTTATTTACAGTGTTAATAGGTTTTGCGATATGCACAATAATTATGTTTCAATAAAATTGCCTAATTTTTACAGAGATGTATAAATAAAAACATAACTTGTTTTAATAAAAAGAAATAATTACACAATAATAACATATTTCAGACAGACAAATATCATCAAACATAACAAAGAACAAAAATATATGTTGGTAATATTATTAATAAAAGATCGAAAAAAAATATCTTATAGCATAATCTCAAACAAACATCAGGAATAGATTCAAGGGGATATATTCATTTGAATAATTTATAAATGTTGACTCAGTGATGTCAAATAACCTCCAACAAATCACTGGGTAGTATGGCGCCCGCTGATATATTTTATCTATTAGCGTACACAACTACCCAAATATCTTTCTAAAATGTATATTGCCTAAGCTTTATTCATAGGGAAACTTACACAATATAGTACACATCGTAACATAACAGTTCCTACTTAGGTGAATATCATTCACCAATAAAAGCGTAGCTTCGAAGTGCCCACCGCGACAGACAAAGCCCAGTGCGAAAGATTGAGTTCTATCTTGAGGTTACTACTAACAACATGGCAGTTAGCACAACAATTATTTTATACAAATTCATCTACAAAACATTTATGAAACATGCACATATACTATTGCACACTTTGATCAAGATTATGCTAACACCTTAAATTAAACTATGGTAACTGTTTTTAATTATGTACTATTAACAATTACATTAACAAGTTGCCGCAGCACTTTTAACTATCCAGATAATCACCGTACACCGAAATTAAATAGCACCCATGGTACAATATCTTACATTTAAAGCGACGATTTGTTATTTACACTAGCAATACATATTTACATTATTTACACAGAATATTCATACATTATATAATACACAATTTCTCTCACTCCCAACCCAACTTGACTGACTCGCAAGTATAACGATTATGTAATGGCTGCCTTAAATTACACAGTCTCATAAAAAGAATATTTTGTTCGTTCCTTAATGAGATACATCTTTGTTTTACATATAAATAACATGAGGATCGTAACATGAGGATCTTGGAACTGTTGTCAGTACATCTATAGTTAGGGATAGTATTGAAATTTGTGTGACTGTCAATATAAATTGTGATGATCTGATTTTGATTATGAAAAATTGTGAAATATCTCTTGAATATTCAATGACGGAACATGTACTAGTGTATCAAAGTACAGCAATTTATTTGTAGTCTTATGTCAAAAATGTGTTGAGTCTCAAAAACTATGATAGGAAAAGTTCAGTACCTAATACTGTGAAAATGGTTATTAATTCAGGGTCTACTAAATAGAAGGATATAAATTTTAATTGAGCCAGCTAATCGTTAATTTAATGTCAGCTAACAAGGACGGTTTCGATCTTCAGGAGTTGTCTGAGTTTATCCGTAACTCTGATAAGTGCCACCTTAGACGCTCTTACGTTGACCTTCTCCCCGGCGCCAAGCAGTTGATGACACTGAGCTCTCTCTAAGAATTCTTGAGTGCGAATCTCACGCAGTAACTCCTTCGGTGACCCTGACCCACAGTGGATTTGTTTCAGTAAACTTTCCTTTGATTTTATCTGAAAACAAAATGGCACCAATAAAATAATATTAGTTTGTGATTGATGTCAAATAAATGTAAGGAATATATTTCGCATGTATATTGTAAACAGAATCTCTGTTTGCATGTAATAGAATCAAAAGTCCAATTAATAATTTTTTGTCATAATTGTTACATCACATTTGTTTAATTTACCTGCAAAAGATTTGTGACGTCCTGTAGCAAGCACCAAAGGCCGTCTGCCGGTTGCCCGGGCACTGTTCGCAAACTGTAGAAGGGGGGCAGCGGAGCCTCCGTGCACTGTATCTCGATCATGGAATCTGGAGGTGGCGGCGGCGAGGCCGGCGGCGGCGATGACAGAGGATCGCAGCCAATTTCTTCGCGATCTGAAATTAACACAAAAACCAATTTAAAAGATAGAAAATTTCTAGAAGAAATAAACAAGATCAATAATTATATCAATAACTTACCAATTATATCGGCTGGTGAGGGGAATCTCCACGGTTCTATTGCATGTCCTTGAACATCGGCTATGTGCAAACGGAGTAATATAGCTGAATGGCCATCAGCTAACTCTTCTGGTGTTTGTCCTGCATATGTACCCAGAAGCGGATCGGCCCCATAGGCAAGAAGCAGACGGATAACCTCCACATGACAGTTCTCACAAGCCTCATGAAGTGGTCTGTAATTGTAATTCCATAATGTTTTTACCAACATAATAACACACTTTCTATAAATAGTAAAACAGATCAATAAATACAAACCGTATTCCTCCTTGTGCCGCTGCTGACACATTAGCGCCATATTGAAGTAGAAGTCTGGCAATTCTCACATGCCCTTTGGCAGCTGCGACATGTAAAGGTGTGAAACCAGCGTTGTCTTTTGCCGAAGGGTCCGATTCCATTTTCTCCAAACAGAATGCAACACAATCCTGTAAGAAACAGAAAATTTTACAAATTTACTTATACAAATAAGAATACTATTATGTTGTCCGCTAATTTTATACATACTGTAAATCCAAGTCTGGCAGCGCGGTGAAGGTGCGTCTCGCCGACGCTCTTATTGATGAACCAGCCTTTGATCTCTTTTTGAATATCATGGACGGACTCTGGATTTGGTTTAGGCGCTGGCCGGCGAATTTTATTACAAGTCTCATCTCTACGTATAATTTTCTTCTTCTTTCTGATGTAATCAAAACCAGAACTAAATTTCCTACGACCAAATAGACGTTTCAATCGTTTCTTCGTATTACCTTCAGTTGTTCCAGGTGAGCTACTTTCATCTTTTGTGCTACTCTTATCATCAGGAGAAGGACTTTTATCCTTTTTAATTTTATTATTTGAACAATCTTTCAAACGTTTCGAGGTAAAATTTTTCATCAAGCTATTCCTTTTTTTTAAACGTAGCAATCTTCCCTTAGCGTCGTTTCTTTTTAGGGACTTAGTACTTCTAAGGCCATCCCTGATAGAGCTTGACCTTCTTTTAAATTTATCTTTTACTATTTTCTTAGGTTTAAACTTGGGTTTTGAATCTACTTCCTTTTTTAATACTACCTCTTGATTTTCTTGTACAATCTCATCTGTACAAGATGGTGGTGCAGAAGCCGGTCGTTCATCTCCAAATATCTCCTTTATTGTAGCATGTTGTTTTAAAACTCTACTTTCAGTTCTTGTCCTAGATTTAAGGATAATGGGAGAAAACTCCTCTGTAGCACCCATCAAACCATCTGTGTTTTTTATAAAAGCTGTTCTAAATGCAGTCACGGTTTCTTTTCTAAAAGCACCTAAATAGAAAATATCTTCCATTAATTTTTGCTTTTTAGCACTTAGAGTTCCTTTGTTCCCATTTTTCATCAAACCTAAGCTCGGTGTAGGAAGAAGTTCGGTAGTATTCGAACTTTTTGGTATAACTTTTGGTAACCTATCGTCCTTTTCTTTTGATTTCTTCTTAGTGTCATCTTTTTTTCCATATTTTTGAATTAAAACATCAACAATAGAACTTTCCTTCTTTCTTACTTTTGTTGCCGAAAAAACAGTAGAGGTTGAAGCTTCTGAATCATAGTGTCTATTAGCAGCGGAACAACTAGAGTTTGATTCTAAGTCACTATCGCCGGCAAGTTTTTCTGGCCTCCTATATAAGTCATCCGTAGCGGTAGATGGCGCCGATGAGGGGGCGGGTGAAAGAGGCACTGGGTCTAAATCAGGTAATGAAGTTGAACCTCGTGTGAATATTGAGCCAGAACCTTTAACAAATGGACCACCCGATCGCCCCCTAGGGATTGCAATTAGTCTAGTAGGCATACGAAGAGATCTCTTATATCTGTACAGTTCTTCCTCCCAGCCTGGGTGGAAGTCTGAACCATCACCAAAACCAGGTTTGCGTATTGAGGTAGAACAATTGAATAAATTAGAGTTATCAACTTTTTTTGACGGCGAAGATTTTACTTGGCTCTTTGTGGCTGAAAATTTATTATCTTCTAATTTTAAAGTTTTACGTACTCTGAGTCTACTTGCTACGTTTAAAGCATCATCGTCACTATCTGAACTATAATTTTGATTCTGATTACTCTTTTTATCGTTATCTACCGATAATGACGGTCCTTTAGGTCGTGAACGTTGTTTAATCTTTGCTTTGGATTTCTCATCTTTTTCCTTCGGGGAAGAATCGATTGATTTCCCTGTGTTAACATTCATACGTTCATCGCAGCACTCTAGTTTGACATAAGCTGATTTTTCCGATAAATCTTTTAGTAACTGGTACTTAAGACGTTCTGTTTCTTGTTCCTTTTCCTTAAGAATTTTACTTTTGATGAGGGGTTCGTCGTCATCAGTCGATTCTGATTCTTCTTTTATTACTGTATTTATATGTTCAGATTCTTCTTTTTCCTTTTTTATTGGGACTATTGTCGTGGAAATATCGCTTTTGCTAATTCTGTGTTTTGCTTTTATATGCAGTTTGTTTTTATTATTTTTTTCTTTGTCTATGTCACTTTTTTTGTCACTTTTGTTCTTTTCATTTTTGGTTTCTTGCTTGTTTTTAGTAATAAGACCATCGTTCATAGCATTAGGTAGTGGATAATCCTTTACAATAGGAATATCATCTTCATCTATTGGTTCTTGTTTAATTTGAATGACAGGTATTCCTTCAGCAGTTGCACTTTTTGGAGCACTGTCTGTGACTTCCGGAGTCAATGTGTCCGATTTTACATTGTTCTCAGCTTTAATTTCAATTTCTGGTTCGATGGTATCATTTCTTTTTTTATGTACCTTCTTCTTATGACAGCCAGTTTTAAGTTGTTCCATAAAGTTATCGCACGCACTAGCCCAATCCATATCTAGCTCTTTAGGAAGTGAATCAGGGGCTGCTCGTGATGTTTCTGGTTCGGGATTATCTGGTTCCTGATTATCTGGTTCTGAATTATTGGGTTCGGGATTATTTGGTTCGGGATTATCTGGCTCGGGATTAACTGGTTCAGAATTATTTGGTTCGGGAATATTTTCTGCTTTAATGGGAACCTCAGCGTCTTTTTCAATTTCTTCTATATTCATAGGCTCAGATTTTACTTCTGGAACCGTACTTTCAACTAAATTTTTTTCACTTTTTATAACAGATTCCAATCTTAAATTATCTTCCCTTATTTGGTTGAAAAGATGTTGTTTTTGTGATTTTGGCAGTAATTTTACCTTGTCAACCTCAGAAGACATTGGATCAGATTTTGCATGTGGTTTCATTGAGCTGTCATGTGATGGTGGCATTACTTTAAGTTCAGCTTTAGTGCGTATTCTTGATGCGACGTCATTTTCAGGAGATTTACTTTTAGCGTCTGCCACGTCGAATCTTTGATAGTCTGTATCTCGTGATAAAGAGTCAACAGCCTTCGGCATTTGGATATGATGATCTAAATTCTGAACCATATGATTGGGTACAGGGTTGTAATTATTCTTAACTGGCCCTTCAGAATCATTATCTTTTGTAAGATCAGTTATTTCTATAACAGAATCTTCAACGTCATCTATCACAATGAGCTCTGGGAAAATTCGTGTTGTTTTGGCGGTCTCCGGAACTCCAGATTGTTTAGTTTCTAAGCTGTTTCTAAGAATACTTAATACTCTTTTGTCAGCAGGTTGGACTCCAGTATTAGCGTCCAAATGATGTACATGTTGGTCTCTGTTGCGGCTTGGAATTTTTTGGATTACAGGACGGCCGTTTGCAGATGAATTCCTGTTATGGTAATTAGCATGATAATCATTCATTTCGCGTTGTACTGATTCAGTCGAATATGTATTATTAACATATCTCTGACTCGTGTGAGGCGGCTGTTCACGATATACATTAGAAACGACGGATCGCTTTTGGTCATTTTGATAAGCCTCTAAACGTTTATGGTCTTCATAGCTGTAAACAGGCCGACGCATAAGGTCGTGTTGTTCTCGTGCCGATTGATTCATTCTTTCTATTCGACTATCTGCCGACCAGGTCTCATACCGTACAATTTTTTCCGGAATGTTATTAACAATAGGCCCTGCAGGACGTTTGCGTTCTTCTATTACATAATGTCGATCATGCCTTATTCTATTATCTATATGACGATCTTCTACGACGTTTCTAGTGAGATCTATTCGAGGGATGTAATCGGTTCTACCAACTGGACCATTATATTTATTACGTTCAGATTGTATTTGATGGCGAGATTCTCCCGAATACGATTCAGCAACGGTTTGTGCAGAGTCATATGCTCCATTGTATCTAACATTGTGGCCTGATTGAGGAGGAGCGCTGTAACTGTGCCCGGAGTTTCTTTCTGCTCTGTACTGTGCAAAATCAGGTGAAAAATCTACCTTGTGAGATGCAACAAAACTCGAAACGGGATTGACATGTCTACTGTTAACAGCCGTACGTGATTGTAACGCTGATTTATTTTCTGACGTGACTGAATCGACCATATCATCTTGGGTTGTCGAAGAATCAGCAGAATTTTTAACAGTTTTAACGGACAAATCAAGTGGAGATTCTCGTTTCTGTTTTGTTTGATTCATTTGGTTCACTAATGAAGTCACTGACACGGTCATTCGTGTCTGTTGGTTGGGATATCCGGGTTTTACTGCCGATCGCGAGGGCGATGATTGAACATGATTAGATGGTGGATAATCGAAACCGGTTTTAGAAGCGGTCGCGGACCGATACAAAGGTTTCGCCTGTAACGTAGAATTGTTTTGAGCGAGAGGTATTGTTGGTGCAGGCACACTTGGTGCAAATTTAACCGATGTGGACGAAGGTGCAGGATAATGGTAGCTATTTCTGGAATCTATACTACGATTTTTATTGTGGTAATCTGGGCGAAGCGGAAGACGGGCTACTTCGTGGCAGTGGGTTTGTGATGCAACTGGTATACGTTCCGGCTGCCTCGCTACGTAATGCGCGTTCATAGCATCCATTGCTTCGTGTTTATATTGAGCTTGATGATGATGTGTGTCTATTCTATGAGTAAGTATAGGTTGAGCCGCGGCTGGAGATCGATAACCTGAATAGGCTTGTTGAGGATCAAATTTCCGTTGCGGTATTGTCGGATGTCTATCGTAATGAGACGCCACTCTCGAGTATGAAGTTGGTTCACGACGTTGTGGAACCGTCGAATATGCCTGAGACGAACGGCTGTCGATAGACCCAAGCCGTTGTGTAGTTTGCACAGCTTGTGGATGTAGAATAGGTGGCACGCGATCGTTATGAGGCGGCGGCGGTTGCGTTACTGGCATTTGGTAACGGTGATTTGCTGTACTGTGAGCGGCAGTTTCACGCAAACGGGAAGTAGAATGTTGTGGTAAAGATCCAGTCATTCTTGCGTATGTTTGCGGACTGTTACGCACAGGCACTGATGGCTGCGGAGAAGGAATTGACGGTCCATGTGAATTTCTACCACTGTCAGGTAAATTTGTTTCATATTGATATCTTTGATATTGCTCGGAGGGACGAGCCGCTGGGTAAGAGTCTGGTGGCCGGCCAGGCGCAAAATGATCAGGGTGTCTCGTTGTCGGTGTTTGAACGCGATGGACAGGCGCTCGATATTGCGCCGGAGATTCCACCTGACGTTCAGGTGTAGTTGTAGGAGGGTGCGGGGCATTCGATGGTGGTCTGGCGGGCGACGGGCAGGGCGCTGCCGGCGCGGGTGCCGGAGAAGGAAGAGCCCGCGGTGTAGGCTTTCGTATTATATGTGATGGTGGCGATAGGGCACCGATCGCTTCTTCTTCGTCCTCAGGCTCTGGTTGTTCTCGACGCTTCTCTGCCGCCTCACGCATCACTGTAGCCTTGTGTATTATATGTGGTTCTGGTTCTATAGGTTCAGAAGGTGGTCTAGGTGGAATCGAAATGGTTGTAGCCGGCGCAGATGGAGGTGCTGCAGCTGCGGAAGGTGGGCGGGACGATGGTGCCGGGACTCCGGACAGGGCAGGAGCTCCTTCTTCGGGAGGCGGTGCACCTGTTGGCCACACTGACTGTCCGCTCCCCTCTGCTGCCTGCTTCGGTACCCCCATGAAGTACTGGCGCGTCCCTTCCAGTACATTGCTGAAACTGACGTCCATACTACGCGTTCCGTCTCCACTTCACACCACCTGGAAAGTAAAAATTTAACCTGTTAAACTAAATACATTAAGAACGACGTAAGCGACTTAAGTACTAATGGTACCTAACATCAGGCCTGAAATTCTCCTAAATGGTAGGCAGAGGTGTATAGTAAACTCTCTAGTTATACTCAATCCTTATTAAGTTACTTTTTACGTCTTACCATCGAATAGAAAGTGAGCTTATTGCCTTGTACCGAGCACCAACACAGACTCCGAGTTACTTCTAAGATTTTCAAGCTATTAGTCAATTAGTAAAAATTATATTCAGTTGATAGCAATTTATTAACGTAACATCACGTCTGTAATCCCTGAAGAGGTAGGCGGAGGAATGTTAAATGCTCCCAAACTTAACAAGTTACATTTACGTCCTATCATGGATTAGTTGCTGAGGTTATTGCCATAAACCGGGCACATATCCAAATTCCGAACTAGAATAGAATCTAAAAAATCTAAATTAGAAATATTTATAGTGCCCAACCCGGAAATGATACTCAGGACCACCCAATTGGTAGGGGTCCTTGCAGCCAACACGATCAACGCGTAATTTATTATAGTAGAGTAATTTATTATTGGCCAAATAAGGCAAGTTTGCGAATCAACGTTTTGTTCGAAAAGTCCGCAGATTGATAGGCACATGTGCAAGTTATCAAGACGCAGCGGGGTCGTTACCCGCCGCCTGCCCTTGAAAGTACTTCGCCCCCAAGTCGACATAGGTATACGAACAATCGACTCACAGAAAACACATCACACGCTACAAAGGAAAACGGAAGAATTGTTTTTTTTGCGCATTGCAAATTCTACGTCAACTCAATTAGGCGTATCAGTGAACTTACTTAAAGCATTTCTTATTATTTACGATATTAATATACATTATTCTACGTAAAGACTTCTCATATATTCAGTGTGTGTTGAAAAACAATACATTTTTATATAAACTAATTTGTGTATTGAATTTTATTTACGTACATACGCATGTCACCTTAACCGAATTATACAGATTTTATTCACATCCTGTTCCATGGTGGGACGAATGTAATAAATGACAAACGTGGTGATGTACCGCACTCCTCTGTCTACCCGAACGGGATACGCGGGCGTGATGTTATGTTGCTTGATGTTATTCCGATACGCACAGCCACGGTTCGGTCGGAACACATAGGGAGGAAGCTGTATCCGTGGCAACCGCCTCAATCGATTACACCTCACCGCCACGCCAATAACGGAGAATGTAAGCGCTTTAAACGCCTCTATATTTTCTGTACGGTTAACATGTAACATAATATTTTGATAGTAATTATATGTTAATCCAGAGATATATCGCACGCTGTGCTCTGTGCCTTACCCTTAGCGATCTGGCGATCTTAGCGTGATGATAAGTAATATGAATATCTTTTAATAATTTTTTATACATAGTGTTTATATTATAATACAAGGACATCGAAAAAAAAGTGGCGAGAGAGATAAATTATAGATAGCAAGTTGTAACAAACATGTTCAGACAATTGGGTTTCATTAGAATCGAAACTGGAAGGAGGCCAATAAGTTTCTTGAAAGTTTTCAGCGCCCAGTAAATTGTACCAACTACGTGGTGATAACGTTCGACACCGACCGCTTCATATAGTTCGAATCGCGGAAATGCTCAGCTAAATTATTCCTACATTCGACTTGTATAATATTGAACTCAAATAATAGTTATATCCGCAGTTATATATCACTTTAACGCCATGCCCCTTTCGCAGACAGGCAGAGAGGAACAGTGGGCCTAAACAGAAAAGACAAATAAAAAACCAACCAAGTAATATCTTCGACCGAACCGTGCGCGGAATAATTGATGGGTGTTATATTAGTGGAGCGCGTTATGCAAGCAGGCGTCCGGCCCACGCGGAGCGCGGGTCGGAAGCTGCGTCCCAGGCAACGGTGGTCGACTGAGATTCTACACGTTCCCGTTGCGATATACGTAATAAAAATAAGAGATAATTTTGTGAATTTTCCCAATGCCGCTGAAAAAAAACAAGTTTGATTGGCATATCGCGTCATACCAAACATATTACAAGGTATAAATAGGTAGACCATGTTTTTTTTAAGAAGCAGTTCCATCCTCGGGTTGGCCAACCCCTTATTATTTTCTAACTTAAAATTTCTAGTAAAAGTTAGAGTCTGGACTTCTGTCTGTATGACTGGCTGTGTATGGCTCATGAAACATGGAATTGTACTACACTTTTC
>DWEI01004810.1:0-11331 GCA_018245875.1 Mysoria ambigua
GTGATGGTGATGGTGATGGTGATGGTGATGGTGATGGTGGTGGTGAGGGTGATGGTGATGGTGATGGTGATGGTGATAGTGATGGTGATGGTGATGATGCCTAATATAATCAGTCAATCATTTATCCTTCCTACTCCTCTCGCTAAAAAATGACCCAAGATCGACGAACAATTTAATTCAGAAACATCATTTGCCTTACTAGAAAAGTTTTTTCCGAATTGGTTACTTTTTAATGTTACAGTTTTGTTAAGTGACAATGTTAATAAATAATTTTGAGTGAATGACACTTTAAAGAGGAATAAATAAAAAGCGCACATCGCCTTAGCGGTAACATGCGGAAAGGTCTAAACTTTCGTTATAATATCGAGCGCAGTGTATCGCTCGCTCAGTTGTAATGGGAAAAGTGTCATAAGTGCATTCCCCGCGATGCTTTCTCACGGAGCGTCTGACGATGGTACACTTAGACGCCATTTGCCGAGCAAACAGGGTGGCAACGTCGGATTCTTTGAAAATCGAAGACTCGGCGTCCACATTTCCGAACGGTCTGTTACAAAAAAAATGAGACAGCTATATTTACGCTTTTAGACGGATATATTAAATAGTTACGAAATATTGGTATTCTTAGTAATACTTTATTTATGTACATCGACTCTAAAAGGGTCACACAAATGTTATTGTTACGCATAGAATTAAATTTTGAAATAGAAGCATGTCATATCTATAATATTAATTTTAATTTAAACATGCTGTACTACATTTTACCATATAAATTCCAATTCAGAGTGAATCTTGGGTTAAAAATTTGCCCATAGATTGCCATATAACCTACTCTATCTTCCAGTGATAGTCCAATTAGACGATATAGAGGTTAGCCCAAACAAACAGAAAGTAGGACAAACAAAAATTTTCAAGAAGTTCGGTTGTGTTTGAGAGTTGTATTAATAAATTGATTTTAAGTTTGAGATCGAGCTCAAGTTCCTAATAATTTAATTAAGACAACATTTTGAGGTAGCATTAACTGAGTGTAGCCTGACCTTGACTTGAGACGACGTTTAAGTGTTGCCGCAAAATTGTTTCTAGAAATATTTTCTACGATATAGATTAATAAGAATATTTCGATAATGTTCATAATCATTACCGTTCACTTTTACCGAAAATTTAACTAATAAGCTAAAAATCCTTTTGAAATGACTATTGATAAATTCCAAACGAAAGGTTAAAATTCCGCCAAGAATCAATTAATTATAATATTTCATAGATTGAAAATGATTTGGTTAAAACAAACAATGATTGGTTTTCCAAGTTCCCCTCGCATATGTGTGATATTAACATTAACGTTTCGAGCTACATCATCTTTTCAAATATATAAGCAAAAACATTATATAAGTACCGTTATTATTAAAATATACACGAGTACATATATAATTTTCAATTTCTTAGTAATCTATTTTCTAGTAGATGCTTGTTGCATAAAAGACATTTTTGGATTGTTTACACTGATTTATTGCAAATATCGCAATCGTCTACATCTAATAGTACAATAATTCCAAATTTATTAAAATACATGATTAAGTTTCCAAAAGAAACTGAAGGTGAAAGAGAAGAAGGTTCACTTGAAACCTCTTATTCATAGATACGTTAATTGTGGCTTGTAATATGAATAATTCGTGTTAATAGAAGGCTATCTTGAAAACCCTAAGTAGCCCCGCTTAAAGTAGTCTGCTTAAATTAACCCGCTTATATTTACCTCGCTTAAATTAGCCCGTTTTAGTTAGCCTACTTAAGTTAACCTACCTGTCTTAAGTTATCCCATTTAAGTTAGTCTGCTCAAATTAGCCCAGGCAAGTAAACCCGCTCAAGTTAGCCCACTTTCGTTAGCCCGCTTCAGTCAGCCCGCTTTAGTTATCCCGCTTAAGTTACCTCGCTTAAGTTACCTCGCTTAAGTTATCCCGCTTAAGTTATGCCGCTTAAGTTATGCCGCTTAAGTTATCCCGCTTAAGTTATCCCGCTCAAGTAAGTCCGCTTTAGTTAGTTCGCCTAAGTTATTTCACAGCCATATTCTTATCTGTACTCTATCTAATATTTAAATCCAATTTATCCAATTATACGTAGCCTCTCTATTTTTTCGTTTCGCGTAATACCACTTCATGCCAGTATTTGAAAAAGCGTTGTCAGAGGCCTGTAGTATACTCCGTACACTTGTGACGATACAACAGTCATTTAGTTTCAGTTTTATCTCTCTTACGTATTATCACAATATGCTCTACAATATGCTGTACATAGGTGCGTAGTAGGTGCACTGTTATAAAATAGAGTTCAATGACATTGAAACATGGGATGCGGGCAAAGGGACAGTTTGGCCCCGCGACTATCGTTCAGGTGACGGATCACTGCGCAAAACGGTCGCGGAAACGACGTTACATTACGTCGACTGGATATGACACAATGACAAATGTTGTCGTATATAGACGCTTAAACGTTTTTCGTCATAGTGCGGTTTATGAAATCTGGTAATATTGAAACTAAGGGGTAGACGAATTTACTTATTTTTGTGTAATGATGTTCAATGATAAAAGTTATCATGTCATAATCAAGTATTTCAATGCCGTTGCATGAAATATTGTAGACTTGATATGGAATATTTTTATTTTTAATGGGAAATATACGAATGATATTAAAAATGGTTACAGTTATCTAATTTTTCATTTAAAATCATGAAATCTTAATTGTAAGGATGTAACTAACACTAAAATATAATTGAATATTATTCAAAATTATGATGTTATTAGTGATAAAACTGTTTATCACTCAGCTGTGTGTCCACGAACGCGCTGACGCGGACTTTGCCTTTACTATTAAAATGATAATGTGCTCTTGTAACTATGTATTCTGGAAATATTTTAACTACCGTCATAATAATAATTATCATTAAACGATTCGCGTTATCAGTTCCACTGAAACAGCCTCTGTATCACAAAATTCTATAACAATAATATTGTACACGGACGTCGACGTTTCGAGTTATTTTAAGGGAGAGACATTGTTAATTTGTTGAAACATGAAACCGTTATCATTTTTATTTGTTATCATACGCTATAGAAGCATGTGTTATTCGCAATTTATAATGTGCTGTAATAACTAAAAAATAAAAATCTAGAAGCGTCTGGCAAAACTTTCCCAAGCCTATCCAGTATCTATAATCCGGGACCGAGGAGCAAGTGCACATCTGGCAGGCGTGCGTCGACCTCAGTACCGGTTTACTTATCCATGAAACGCAACAGTCTGCACACACCTTAGCATCTCTCAGTCATTCGATGTGACATAGCGCGGCAAGTGTGCACGTGCCTTTATCTAGAACACAGTTTCGATTAAGACGCAATTACTCGACATAAACGGTCGTCATTCACTATACTTTTCAAGTAAGCTTTCGTTCGTATGGTAGTTCATAATAACGTTGACTTTATGTCGCTCCTACAATTTAAATTTAAATTTGGCTAATTTAAATTTTCGTAATTATTCAAAATATTATCGCTCTAACGTTATTGTATATTACGAAAAAAGAATCTATTCAAATAACACATAAATTTACTCAATTGAAATAACATAATATGTATGGTTATCAGCTGTCAGACTAGTTATGATGACTTTAAAACGTAACACCCTATTATTATCCAGACGCCCTACTTTATCCGGATAATGTATGACGAAAATAATCCACGCAGAATTGTCTACAATCTAGCCGCAGTTAGATGCAACAGTTAAAGATACATTAATGTAATGCACGCCCAGTGCGGGTTCTATTGTATACGAGTGCATTCAATTCATTTCGCTATAACGGGAACCGCGTGCATTGTTTATTGGATTCCGGGATTCCTGGCAAGTTGAGGCTACTGCATAACACTGCTAAGGACGATGAACACACCGCAAAATTCAGGCACATTTCGTCACAGATCATTATTACATGGAATATAATTTGGTAATACATAGTAAAAATATAATATATGTTTATCTATGAATATCAGTCAATGGACTATACGTGTATCGAAGACGATTCATTACACAATATATGCGATATCGCTTAAGCTGGAAAACATTGTTATGTTTAAAGACAAACATTTAAATGAGCCTTAGTCTTTATTGAAAATGGGTATAAATAAAATAAGTTTGATAATGTTATTTTGCTAGTACACCGATTATCTTGATTAGGGGATCCTATTCTGATCAGCCTGGATCCCAGTTTCAAACGTAACATCACGCTCGTAACCCCTAAAGAGGTAAGCAGGGGATTGTACTATACCCACAAGTTCAGTTTCACCAGCTTATCGTCATAAACCGGACAAATATCCACAACGAGAAAGTCTAAATTAGATAATTTCAATAGTGCCCGGCCCGGAATTAGAACGCGAGACCTACCGATCGGCAGTCATGCTTACAACCAACACGACCAACTAAGCAGTCAGTGAATTCAGGGTCGGTCTATCTATAAATAATATCAGCAAACATATAGCCTCGATGTATACGTTAATACATGATGAAGGCTGTTATAAGCGTGGGACTTTCGCAACATCTATTATTACGTACAGCAATGACCTATTCACGGAAATCATGCAAATATTATTATTAAACGTGCAACACACATAGTCCAGGTGACAGTGGCAATAACAAATATCTCGTGACATTTTGTACACATGCTATTGCAAGCTAGACGAAGCGTGACGCGCGGTAACCAGACGGCTGATAAATATACATAGTATACATATTTATGTATGTATATTAGCCCGTTGGCGCAGTGGTTAGTGAATCTGACCGTTGCGCTGGGGATCATGGGTTCGATTTCCACCTAAAAAAAAATATTTGATTAATAAATTTATTTGTTTAGGGTGTAGGTGTAAAAAAATCTGTGTATGTATATATTTATTCGTAGTTAATCAGCCGTCTGGTTACCATGATAAAGGCTCTGATGACGCTTACTCGGAGATCAAATGGCCGAGTGGTCATATCTCAGAATATTATTATTATAAGATTATTTAAATATATTTAATAAACCTGGACACAGAATAAACATATGTATTCATACAAATATTTATTCCAGGTACAAATATATCCTGCAGCCATCGACCATGGACCACCGGGCTAATAAACAGATAAAACCTATTTATTATATCATATTAGAACAAAAATAATATTGCTTTTGTTCTAACAAACAAAACAGTATAGTACTTTCTGGCAATAATAATAATAATACAAATGTAAACAAAGTTAATACTACCGCATGAAAAATCAAGTAATTATGTATTACGATTTCAATGAACACAGACCCGTGTCCGTTTGAATGTATAATTATCACTAGATATATGTATAACACATGTAATAAAACAACACAATTACAGTCGTGTGGAGCGCGTGAAGGTGTTTTATGGAAAGCCACGCGCGGTCGTTCCGCCGACTGGCGCAAACTTACCGAGTCAGCTGTTGCGAAGTCGTTATGAGAAAATCACTATTACATCATATAGGTGCTTTTACTATACTACTAATTAAACAAAAATTATTACATCAGATGTGCTCGCGGCTTCACCCGCGTGGAAATCAGTGTCACAGAGATTTTCCCGCGTAAATACCGACCTCGTGGGAATTCTAGGATAAAAAGTTGCTTATATGTCGCTGCACAGAGAAAAGAAAAAATCAAATTACCTAGACAAAAAGGATGAGCAGGCGAGCTAGGGGTGAGAGCCGAGGGGCACTACGCGGACGCCAGCTCGGCATATCCTACTTACTTGTACTTGATATTTTGGACAATTCACAGAATATTTATTTATAAATTTTAGCCTATGTGATCATTTTGATATATAAGCTATGTATTGTACAGTTTCATTAATATCCATTCAGTAGTATTTACGTGAAAGAGTAACAAACATCTATCCATACTCACAAACTTTCGCGTTTATAATATTCATAGGATTGACTGCCTCGTTGGTCGTTTTGGTTGCAAGTGCGACTACCGATCAAGAGGTCCTAGGTTCAAGTCTCGGATGAAGCACTATTGGATTATATGAAGTTTAGAATGTACCGCTCTACTCTATCCAGCCCTTCGAGGTACAATGCGAGATATTGTGTTAGGTGTATTACGAGTATGGCAATATTCATTTCAAATCTGCAAAACAATAAGGGGGCAATTTAAAAACTTCTATCAAAGCGACAAAGACAAATTTACGCAATATACGACTTGTCAATATTAAATTGACGCATCAATTGAAGAACAAAGAACAATCAAATGGCGGTAAAGCGAAAGGGACGACGGAAACCTTGTTTTAGCGTTTCCCACGAATCAAGATTGTAGGTGTGAGTATATATCCCATCTCGCTCTATACGCGATCAACCACACAAGCGTGAAAAGGACAGCGCTTTAAGCGTGTTTCATTGCGTTCAAGAAAGTCGTCCTGGAGGATCAAGTTTATAATGAATGAAGAAATGGGTCAAAGTAAAATGAAGTTACATAGTCTTGATAGAACAAACCCGATGAAAGCGGAAAGCTACTTTCGTGACGCACTTTGTCATCAAAGCAAGCACTCATGCTTTAAATTGAAATTTGGAATAGGTTGATAAATATGTATGTAACAACATATTGGTCGTCTGCTCGCCTCCGCACACGACGGTTGCGGCCATAGCTTAGTTACAATAACTGAGAAACAGGTAAATAACTTTTTATACACGCATCAATTGTGAAATAACATGACGATGATTCGATACAGAAACCTTTGTGGCGTCAGGTAACCGTCCCAAGAGACTATTATTATTATCCGGCGCACAACCATTATGCGATCCTCTAGTTAAGGGATGACACAATAACGTACATTCACAAAAAAATTATACAATAGCAATTCACAAAAGTCTTCGTAGTTACGAAATTTACATGGGTCGAGTGCACCTGCACAGTACATTGATACCTGATCACAATACATTATATAAAAGGAAATATATACAGATAAATGTAAATTAATATGTTTCAGAAAGATCTGATCTGGTGTGGATCTGCCTGATCCTCGGATTGGGAGGAGTGACGGTTAGTGAGGGACCGGTGACTAAAAATATAGTATACGGTCTCGTTACATAGACTTTTGTGTGATATAAAGTTTGAACATTGAAGCCACCTTGTTATTTGAAAATCTGGTTATGGATTTAAAAATAAATGCGTTCTAAAATCTATACTTAATGAGTAATTCAATATGTCATCCTTTGCCGTCTCCGAAGTTCTACAATTTTCACATCGAAATATAAAACGGCACAAAGATTTAATTCATCAAACTTACCGTAATAGCCTTGTCACATTTATAGGTATATTATTTTTCTTTGTACAAAAATAATTGACTTAAGAAGCTCCTAATAGTAAAACCGCTTAATTGACCGACATAATCATGCTCAATACTAGCGTACCACTGAATATTCAATTTCGGTTCCAGGTTATCTCGAAACCAAAGAGGCACGAAATGTTCGAGTACGATTTCAGTTTCAAACGGAAATCGGGTTGCAGTCCGACACCACTTAAAACACAATCAAACGTAACTTTAATATCGTTCTTTAAATTACAAAATACTCGCTCAATCGTAATTTTATCGCTTTCGTTTGAAGTCTCTTATTCTCTGAACCTTCAAATAGTTCGCTGTTTGCAATACTGTATCATAGTGACACAAATCTTTACACTATACTATAGCGACAAATACGTTATATTGACCTCTACTAACCCTTATCTTTTAAAGAAAAAGGTCGAGGTCATAATCTACCAAGTTGGTCCAGTGCAAGTTTCAGATTAAGTATAGCAACAATTGATGCTTTAAACTTGAAAACGCACACAATTTTGTAAAGAAAAAAATATTCAATTAGAATTATAATATGAATATCACAGACATTCAATCTTAATTTAAACTTTCTAAAAATATCTTAAATGTATAGATGGATTTTTATGGTACATAATTTTTAACTATCGTGTTATGATCAATGATTGTCGAATTCTGAATACACACTTGTCACTACAATGAAATCAAATCAATTTTACCGTGTACCAATAAGAGATACCTTCAGACTTTTTCGATTAGAAATAGATGCTCAATCACAACAGGCTTTTGATTTGAAACAAATTATAATAGGGATTTCATTTGCATGAAGCAGTTGCATAGATAACAACTTTGCGAGCTGCAATTAGCCGGAAATTATCAAGGCGATATTGTTAGACGGCGCAAACTAATCAAGCTTGCAACAAGAGCAACTCAACTCCAATAGAGTATTTCGTGTTGAATTGGGCTATTGTTGCGCCGTGCATTCGCAGTCTGCAGCGTTGCCAGTTTCAATGCAAACATTTGATCGGGCTACACATTCATTGAATAAAATTTTTGTTAAACCTACACATCGTCATGCAAGTAAAAATTATAAAGGTGCTTTTACTTCTGCAAAAATAAAAAAATCATTAAAAAAAATATGCGAATGAATATTTTATCAACATATTGACATACAGAAATTAGCTTTTACGTATTGACTCGGCGTTGATAATGGATACCTAATATTTATTATTTGTCGTCTTAAACAGATCTCAGCACATACAGAACTTCAATAATACAAAAGTTACAGAATGTCCCCTCCCCTGTCGTCACACAAATTTAACATCTGGTAACACTAGTTACATCTTACATTCATAGCTGGCGGGCTCCGACCGCATTTGTATAGCAGGTAGACCATCCCTCGTCAAAGTGCCCAGCGCGCCCACACGAAGGGCACACGTGTTCAGATGCAATAAATCAGTGCCCCCCAAATACGTAACGGCTAAGTAATTTAATAAGGCCCCGGTGAAATATCGTCACTTACGTTTCGACGCAACAAAGAAAGCTTTTAAACCGGCATAACAACGCGCAAAATAAAGTTACTCGTCCATCCCAGTCGTTTTAATATTTATGAACACGATATGAAAGGCTATAACAATACAAGTGTCTTTGTGGCTACGTTTGCATTATACATATAGATATATTTACACATGTTGTAAAATATAGTGAAAGGCGGGAACATGTATGATACATTACTTAAATACATTTATGTAATCAATGGTATTGCATAAAAATACAACAAAAATCCTACACAAAAAGCGACACGATTTTCGACAAACACGATTCTGATACCACATGGCAACTAGCAAAAGCGTCAGTACGTAATCCTTATTGGGTATCGCTGTGACTCACTCCTTTGTTATTGCTACGAAAACCAGTTTATTGAAAAAAAATTGATGCGCTGAGCTGACCTGCGCACCCGCAAGTTCACTTGTACTACCAGAGCGGCTGTGTGCGTGCGAACGCTGTGTGTGTGAGCTAGAACCGCAATAGGGTTGCCAGCTGTGTTTTATGAATTTTTTCCCTTTTATTAGGTGAATTCACTATAAGCAGACCTATAGCCTGCCATCGATTTCTACCAGTCATGTTTTGTTGATGGCGCAAAATTATAACTTCATAAGTTTCACTTCAAATATGCGTTGTGTATAAGCATGATTTAACAAGGTTATCGCCAATAATTTGGATAAACACTACGTTTATTCCAAATAATATAATAATATTTTGGGTTTTAAACGTAAATAGTGAACGTGGGAGTGTTTTGCACTCCTCTGCCTACCTTTTGAAGGTTTATTGATTGGCGCAAACGGTTTTATATGAAGAACAATAATAGAAATATATATATTTTATATTTTTATCGATCATATGTCATAGGATAAACCGGAAGTGGCAGCCCTAAGTGGTTGGAACTGTATTGGTATCGTGTGATGCTGCGGCACTTGGTTCTGTGTGAGTGAAGCTAAGCGAGTCGTAACCTGTTCGTGGCTGAATGAAGTGGCACAGGAGGTAAGCTACTTTCTATCGAGCGATCCACGCGCAGAACGCGTTACTTTACCAACTTGCTCCAAGTAATGCACCGTCAGAAAATGCCCTAATTAATATTATTAATACTGTACCTTCTATGGTTATTAAAAAATAATACGAAAATGCAGTAAAAAATTCCTTAAAGGTATATTCGTTAGCGTCATTATTTTGTTAATTTGAATTGCTAAGCTCTGCGCTCATTCGTTGTTTTGTTCAAATTAATTTTGGCTAAAACCAGGCGAATAATGATTGTAGTTTGATTTACTACGCTGCTCGTCACTATATATTTCATATCTTCTTCTATTTCTACTCGTATTCTAGATATTTCTTGAGTGATCTGCATGCCTATAGTTGTAAATTTGATAATCAGTTGGAATTAGAAAGGCTTCGATGTTGTAAAATTCTAGCGGAAGGTAAAAAAAGGAGAGTAAGCGATCTGCTCGAAGGTACTTCATCCGAGGTTTGTTCAAATATCGATGTTCTCTAAGCTGTAAATAAGACTCGCGTATTCGTACGACCTTAACCAGCGCGGAGCACACAAGGGAACATAAACACAAACTCTATAATTTCATATCTTTTGTGTCGAGCCAAAGAAAGCACGTTTTCACCGTAAACATTATGTAGCACTTGGCCCCGGCGTTTTGCGTAACAATGGCGGTAATGATAAATTGTCTCTAATAGATCTCAAACCACGAGCGAGCGGATTGTGGCAGCACAAAGGAAACAATACCTATCCCACAAGTGACTCCGCTAACGATCTATTACGGCTCTACAAAATTTCAATGGATTCGACCTCGCGACTATTTCTCTTGCTTTATATCATGACTGGGCACTAGTATTAAAAAATCTATATTGCATGTCACCAATCAGACCTTGTTATGCCTCTGCTGTTAGTATATTTAATGTAGTATTTCGTTGCTCATTTGTTCACTTTCAGTTCCTCACTAGTCGTCGTCATATTTGTTACTTTGCTGCGTAACTGATAGTATCTGTTTGCCGGATACTTGAGGAAAACTGAATCTAAAATATTTTATCTTAAAATAGTTTTTCTATTGACATTTAGATTACTTTTTTAATCGTTACGCTATCACATGTGATAAGCTTTAGGGGCACTCTTGAGACAGTTGGAGGCGACTAACCTTTCAACCTTCCAAGAGGACAGGCGGTTGAGACGGCCTTCAACGACAAAACCTCATCAATCAATCAATTTAAAGCTTTTGATGTCACCACTCGTTTTGACTTATTCATTTATGTGTTTGCAATAATAAAAATAAACAAAAACGTACTCATATAACGAAGAGCAAAATGTTTGTCGTATTATCCTCGAAATAAAATACGATAGGACTACATAATTTTGACTTGTTTAAGAGTTGACTGCCTCGTTGGTCGTGTTGGTTGCAGATGCGACTGCCGATCGAGAGGTCCCGGGTTCGATTCCCGG
>DWEI01004811.1:0-11331 GCA_018245875.1 Mysoria ambigua
ACACACACACACACACGCACACACATATCTGAGCATATATGTATAAAAACACATTTATTTTAAGCAGTAGGTAGGTAGTTACGTGAGAATTCCTTTAAGTGCTTTTAAAAAAGAGAATGTTTATTTGTTTGCCCATTAACGTAAAAGAACTCAGTTGAACCAAGTAAACAAGAAATGTTTAAGTAATGGTACAGCTTTAATATAATGCTATCCTAATATTTACGTTTGATCGTTCGCTAATTACGTCCTTAGGGGAACATGATCTTTGAAATAGATTATTATATATTAGTACTTTATATTATATTATATATTAGTACTTTGTTTTCTTTCATTTAAAACAAGTCAATTATTTATTTTTTTTCCAATAAGTGTACATTTACGTGATTGTTAAATGCATTCCGTTTAATTGAGGCAATGTGAATATTTGAAATGTATGTGTGTAAGTTTCAAATTTGCGTGTGTATACGCGAACACAGTTACAACACATGTACGATAATGGTGAAATGAAACGCTCGTGTCGCATTAAATAAATATATTTATTTACATAGTAACGTTGAAATCATATTTTACTTTGTCGATGTTTAAGGTAATTTTATATTATAAATTTTGTGATAGAAATGTATGCGTTACTTGAAATTTGTTAAATACTAGACATTATATCTATATAACGACCGTTTGACTTTTTTTTTACATAAATACATTCTTTAAAGTAAACATTTTTATTACAAGTACATGAAGTTAGTTTATCTAAAAAATTCAAGCATATTCTTAGATCTGGTAAAATTTCAATTTAGTGATTTAAACGTCACATCGAAGTCGACGAAGCGATTGACTGTAGACAATAAATGTTGTTGAAAATTCTAATAAAAATAATTCCATCGCTGCAAGAGTCAAATAATCGTTTTTACTGTAACATACGTTCCGGAAATCTTTACAGGTCTCGTTAGTGATATAGCGCCGCATAAAATATTGCGCAAAACTAATAAAAATCCCACGAAAGGCGAATTGTCTTTGGCAAAAATAACATTAAACAACTACAATAAGTAATATACATGCAATTTTACAGTGAAAATAAAATGTAACCGACAGACTTCATACCTTGTATGATAACAACTTTAAGGTTCACTACTGTACATACAAATTTTATAACAATGAGATCGATTTTATCAACAGGTGATGATTATATTGCCGATCGAGAGTCCTTGTTACACGGATGATATTGTTAGAAACGGCAATAAGATAATATTTAACTGAAGACAAGCTAAATGTACGTACTACGCACTCAATTTTAGAGTACCAATCAAACTTCAACGGATGAGCTTAGGTTTGTTGATATCAATGAATTTAAATTTAAAACAGTGGCGAATTTATCGCACGGAGAAAATAGTCCTTACGTACGAACATCAATAGCAAATATGACATACAAAATTCATGGATCGAATCGCTTTGAGATTTTCTCAATTGCTCTGTTCTGCCTTACAATGTGCGAGTGATTTATAGCACGTATCATGTTTTCCGCATTTATCATCGCCACTGCCGCCTACATAATATCACTCCGCGTTCACGAGGCACTGGAAACATTACTATGCTATATTCATCCTGTTTATTTTTAGGCATCTATGATATATTGAAAATATTACTTTTATGAATGTACACTCATACAATTTATAACCATGCCAACAAACAGTATCTCTTGGTGTTGATTGTCGAAATAACCTGTTTATAACTCTTTCTAAAATAACTTTTTTCAATGATCATCTAATGCACTTATTAAAATAATGGAACCAAAATACAGGGCTTGTATAAATTGCTACTCTGGACTACAATTACAAACCAATAACAAATAACCAAGAGTTTTATGAAATGGGAATCTTTTTCCTAACAATGTAAGTGAACAGTATTTAAACAATAAATACGTTATTAAATCGCTCGAGTACTAATTAAAACTGTACGTTAATTAATTTATCACAAAGATACTTTAAAAAACAACGTGTAAAATTTCTCATACAGTAAGCACTTTGCTGTGTATCGTTATTTGTCTAGGAAAGCTCTCGTGTGACAAAATAAAACGTTAATGCAAGATATATCTTACGAGCCGTACTTATTTTATTAATGTTATCAATAGCGTGTATCTCGGAGTAATTTACAAGTTTTAAGAAAAGCAACGTCTCTTATCCACTTACAACACACAGCCGCGACGCCGGCCGCGCGCCGCCCACGCCGCGCTGTCCCCGCGCGTGGACTCAAATCGTATACATAATGGAAATATCGTGTAGCGACACCGTCGTCGCGCGCCGCGGCCGCGCGCCGCCGCCGCACGCCGCTGCGGCGCCGGCGCGAGCGCGTCGAGGCCCCGCCGCGGTCGTCCGCACTCGATGGTCCTGCATTTGATACTAATACGGGTCGCTTGGCGGTCCAACTTTCATTGCTATGTACAAATTGCACTTCACTTCCGTCCTCCGTGTACTTACAAGCTACGCGTGGAGTCTTTCAAATGTCTATTTATGAAAAAATACAGCAACGAAGTAGTGCGCGGTGACGTCGCCACCGGCGCGGCGCGGCGGCGGCTCGGCGAGCGGGAACAGAGGGAAGTCGCCACTACTATGAACGTTCAGCGGAGAGTCGCACTCGCCAGCACTCGCCAGCCGCAAGTCGCAGGCGTCGCGTACTTCCGACAGCGCTCAGTGAGGCTTCACCTGCGAATACAACAATTATTATTATTATTTGTTTCCTTTTTCCTTGCTACCTTAAATGATGAATTGTACATGTACAGAGATATGTAATGTACTATATTACTTTCTTATTTCGACAAAGTGCAATGTATTTACATGTATAATTACAAGCAAATCACTCCAATAATTTAGGCACAAACATCGCAGACTCTGCTCACATATTGCATTTGTTTTTAATTGATCCTTCTACACGTTACTCCCTTACAGTGTTAAATTGTGCTAACGTTGTGACACGACATGACGCCAGTGGCAGTGAGGCTAACCGAGGCGAGCGGCCGGCGCGCGGCCGGCGGTCATCGCGCCGCGTCGCACACGTCGGCGTCGGGCGGGCTGCCGTAGCCGCTGGACGCGTCGTCGGCGCCCGCGCCGGGCTCCTTGTCCAGCGCGCCCGCCGCGCCGCCCGCGCAGCCCGCGCCGCCCGCGTACCCGCCGCCGGGCGACTGCCGAGCACACGCCATGGTCGTTTACTTTAAATTATATATTAGGATAATTAAACGGTACATCAAAGTTTGATCGTATAGATTACAAGGTTTCGCAATTACATATGTATGTAAATATTTACAAAATAACATGAGTAAATTTTCGAAATTGTCGACACTTAACTAAAAATCATCTCATCTCACATGGAGGTAATTCGATTTTCAATGTTGGCAATTCCCTTGTCAAGTTCCCAACAGTAGACCGTGAGCGCAATCAAAAAGTCGATTAGAAATGTCGTGCGGCTGAATGGATCCCTCCACTCGCGCAACTCATAAAATGAAATAGATTCCCCCACATTCGCATTCCGACAAGCGTTCGTACGAGAAAGATTAATGATCACAAAAGAAACATAATAAAGTGGAGATAGAATCTCCCACTAACAGTGTCCTTGTGGGAGTTATTTTCCCCACGAAACCTATTTTATCACGTGCCTTTATTTAGGATGCGGGCCGTCGAAAAACAACAAAGCTACGTTACATGGAATCTTAAGGCATACGAAATCACTCGTTTATATGGAACGGTACTAGTAAAGAATAATCTTTGCAATTATCCAACCGTACCAAATCGATAAATACATGTGCCACAGCGTCAATTATCTCCTATTCTTAACTGCCTGGAAATAACAATTATAGTAGCAATTGAAAACACAATAGCATAATATGAGAACGCGAAGCAGCCCCTGCGACTTGCTCGCGATCCCACAATCGGTATTGGTCCACGTCAGAACAAAAAGTACTAATTGAGGCGTTCACGGCGTGCGGTCGGCGCACCGCGCCGCGAGAGCGGACAGTGTGCTCGACGCGAAACATTCAGTTACACTATATCAACGAAATCGAAGCCGTCCACGTAAAATTCTATACACATTTTGTTCGTTAAAGAACATATTATAAATACTAAATATACATAGTAATAACTTAGATGCATATAAGGCAAATTATTGTATTTTACGCGCTGACTATTTTACGAATATATTGATCTGCTGTCGGGTTACAAGTGCATAAAGTCCGTATAAGTTTTATTTATACCCGTTGATGTTATCCTCGGGTTCGTAGAGATACTATATGTGTATATTCGTTTATTCAGTGTAACCTTATTTATTTCATTCTAATAATAATACATAAGTAAGTATTGCGAAATGTTTATAAGCGAAACGTTCAAACACGCTGATGATCATTTCAATTGGTACACGTACTTATAAGCGAATAAATTATTAACCTGTAGTCCACTAACTTGTCGCCTGATGTGCGCGAGCCCGCTGGGGTTGGCGGCCATGCTCGCGAACACCAGCCTCTCCTCGTAGTCGTACTCGCAAAGTATCTTGTTGTCGCACAGATAGAATCTGTCGCCTACACAGAACCTGCACAAATTTATTATGTCTGTGTAACTCGGGTTATAGCCAGTTAAATATAATGAGAGGCGATACGTTGCACGCATAATGTATATGTGATTAGATAGCGCATTTGCACATTAAGTTTTATGTTAACTGTTATTGATTTACCGTTTAATGCATGCGATCTCGACAACTCTGCTTACTTTATGGACGGTGATTATTCAAATTTAATCGAATGTGATGGGAACGGTGAACGTTTTTTACCTGTGGTTGCATTGTTGACAGGCGAAGCATTCCAAGTGGTAAACGAAACTTTTCGCTCGCATGACCATTTCGAAGGCGGGAATGACTTTGTTGCATGCCACGCAATTGCCGGTGGCACCGAACAACCTGTTGACACGCGGTACATTAGTATAAATCTGCTCGAACTGAACATGTAGCGGTATATTACGCGAGAGAGCAATGTGTTACCTAAGATAGTCTCTCTTGCAAAGCATCAGATCGGCTTTGTAGTACAGCTTGGACCCGACCTCGCCGAGGCGGCAGTCACAGCAGCCGCACTTCAAGCAATCTTCGTGCCAGAATCGCTCCATCGCCTTCAGCAGGAATCGCTCGGTGATGACCTTGCCGCACTGCGCGCACAGCCGCGACCCGCCCGGGTTGCCCACGACGCCGCTGCTTAAAGCATACTTGTTTTCCTCTTGCTGGCCTGCGTGTCGACAATTTATCTTATTTATTTAATATTTTTTATATACGATTAGTCGAAAGAGAAAATACATGAGAAATTATGTATCAACAACTTCGGAAATAAAAGTGCGAGAAATGCGTAGTGAACAATATGAAGACCAAGTTAATATGTAATATAACTAGAATGCATGATTAAATAAAAATTATAAATCAAAATATTTAAGTGAACGTATTTAGAAATCCAAGTTTATAATAATAAAAAATAGTAATCCTGAATATTGAACACAGAAAGATCCATAGAGAGAATGGTATCAGCGAAGTCTCATTCTTACTTCATCATCATCACTTACGCAGGGAAGGAGATGAAATACAGAAAAGTCACAGGTAGAATTGCAAAGAGGGATTTGTTTTGCGACTTGGACACGACTTATTAAAGTATAAAACGCAGGAATAGCAATGACAGAAGATACAAAGAATAAGGCAGGTTTTGTATTATATTAAAAAGCGTTGGATTCATATGTTATAGGGAATACAGATTTACATTATCTAGTCATATTATAACGCTATAAACTTTGAATTTTCATACAAAACCCTTCTTGCCGCATATGCATATGGTATGCTATATAAGCAAAATAATTTGTTTCCATTAATATCATACACGAATAAATTTGGATTAGTTTTGTGCAAACAGAATTATATTAATGTTAACAAAACAATTATATTTGCACTGGCCACAGGTTACGAACGATAATACAATTTTAATTATAATATCATGATTATATAAAATTAGGCGAACATACAAAACAACTCAGTGATTAATTTAGTTAGCCAGTGCGCGATGCGACTAATGAATTGTATTTCATTACACACTGGTTCATAATTGTTCATAATATGTGACTCATTATTGCGTTTATCTAGGCACAATTGTTTTCTACAGTTTAATTGCATCGATTAATTCGTGCGGGCTCGTACTGCGTGACGCGGAGTCGCTGGGCGTTGACGTCATTAGGATGCGCACACGCATGCCCCCGTGCGAAAAGTGCAACGTTGTATGAAACACAGACATGGTCTCACCGTTTGAATGCAATGAGTAGAGCTAACGAAGTGTCCCTACAACCGGAGTTAAACAGCTTGTCGAAATTAATTATACATTATACGTGTATTTTAATACATTATTTTGAACTTCATGCTACGTGTCTTATATCGTTTTCTGTCTTCGACAATATCGACCAAATTGTCTTTTACAATAATGATTGATGAGACATGTGCTAAAGGACAATAAGTATGTGAGTTAGTAAACAATCATTTCCAATTTATCGGAACAACGTCCACATAATAATGGCGCGCACGTCAAACCAATCAGGGATCCAATTGAAGGGGTAACTAGGTGGGCACAACTGGACGCAATCGATCAGTCGCATCGCCGTCCGCCGATACATCTCGTTTATTGAAGTCGACATCGTAACAATAAAGTTAATTGGACTATATTAATGACGGATCGTTAATAATAAAATAATACAGATGACGTACAGCCTTCGGGCGACGCAATTCGCAATTAGCGCGCCGCGGGGTGCGCACCGGGCGTCGGCCGCTGTCACACCGGCGGCAGGGGGCGAGTGGCGATTTTATTTCAGTACCCGCGCCGTCAGATTTCATCTTCATCAGTGGCACGACCGTTACGTTTATAGATCTCTAGCAAATTATTTTGGTAAGATTTCTAATGTCCCCCTTAAACTATTACATCACAACTCGATGTCTTTATAAAAAATATTTTCAAAATACATACATATGACTATATACACAACATATGTACATTTATAATTATCGTGTATTGGCTCCATGAAAACCGTAAAATTATATTTCAATTGAACAAACGGTATTTCGCTTCTCGCTAACAGTTATTAATGTCTCAAGTCTGTACAACCTACCACCGGCTCTCTCACAGGATTATTTTATTATACTTGTGCGAACACAATTATTTAGTCGGGTAGCAATTAGAATTAATTAAAGTAACAATTAACGAAGACCGAACAGAAGCACTTATGGGATTATGTTTTCAATTATACTTATCATAGGAAACTTTATGTAAATAGCTTTTATTTTACACTGACAATAAACTCTAATATGGGGTTGTATTTAACTGAGGGGTGTATTTAACTGAGTTGATACTACATACATATTATTTTATTATAGTGATTTTTCATCTGTAATTTAATTGTTACATGTCACAATGATAACTAAAATTGTGAGGTTATGTAAAAGAAGAATTCGCAAGGCGATCTTACGTTCCTAAGCTTTTTCTTGAATATTTAATGAGCCCTTCTCGATACTGTATCACTGGAAGAGCATAATTTAAGACAAATAACGCTACATAATTATTCAGGTAAGTTTAGATATTATATATTTTTTATGCTCGAACACATTGAAATATTTCACAACAAAAATTTATAATTAGCCTAGCCTTTAAACAGACCTTTTAAGTAGGTATTGTAAATAGCATCTTCATTAGCATTAGTATTTTTTTATTAATCAAGGCATTTGATTTAATAGACGACAACTTTTTAACCGCGTTTTGTTAAGCCACTATAATTAGCGGAAATAGCCATATGCCGATTACTTGCACCGTGCGACTCACGCTTTTGATTTAAAACTTTACAAGTAAGTAGCTATCAAAACTTCACAAGTATACATTAACATATCAAATCGTGGGGATTTAATCATATCTATGAAGTTTTTTATCCATATGAAACAAAGCGGAAGTTTTTTTAGCATTTGGTGATTGTGTATTTACAAAAGCGCATTACTAAAGTGTGAATCTGCTCAATGCACTTGTTTTATTTTGACGAGATAACCTGACCATTTAGAACTTAGTGAATTGAGTCCGTTTTAAGAAAGCGATCAATTAAAATTATATATATTTTTCATAAAATTATCATAAATAAAATCAATGTCCAATCACAATTAGACTAATGATGTTCAATATTTTAGCATAATAAAAAGTTCGATTGCGTTTTTCACGTTATTCTCAGAACACGAGGATGAGCGCCGGAGCGGCGTTTCTGTGAATAAAAAGTCGATACTGCCGATGCTCGTTGCGATTCAAGAATCCGTATTTTTCCGTGGAACCGCTCGCAGCGCAGCGGATTCCGCGAGGCATCGGCAGCGGTGGTGGCTGGCGTGTTTTGTCCATTTGAGGCCGTGCATGTCGTTAATGCTATAATTATGGAGCGAACGAGTGCAGTTCTAACAACCGGATCGATTATATCGACTCATGGACTCGCCGCGTTAACTTTTGCATTTAAATTCACATCTCCTATGCACATATTTATAATTCGCAATTTGAATTTACAACTTGATTTTAAAATTCATGTTATTATTGTTTTCTTATGTTTATTATTTAGAATAGTTAGAAGGTAACGTGACACACTATGCGGTATATTTCCCATTAGCAAAATATGCAATAAATATCTATATAAGTAAACGTCTTTAGGTATGTATGAACTGTTTCTAAATATACATTTTTTGTGTATACTTTACAATATGAAACAACATATGTTTACATTCGCAGAAATAATATAAACACAACAGCGATGGCAATAAAACGAATTAACAATACAAAATTACCATTTTGCATGCGTGTTATTTTCATTTGAGTGTAGGAACATTATTTTCATTTTATTACTACTGCTGAGTCGAAAATTTGAAAAAGACTTGGCCGCCAAACTGGTACAGTGGTATGATTTCGCCAACACAGCCGACTCGCCGCCAACACGTTAGGGCCGGAATGAAAAGAAGTCCGGAAATTTAACGAAAGTAATTTGTTTTGGCGCGATCGACCCTCCATTAATTCCTACGTACAATAGCACTATGTATTGCTTTACATCACACGGGTACGATCGTACTCGTACGGCTTCTGTAATTACACCCAACGTTTGCTCGACTTAACACCACACACCACGACAGGAAATTACCGGCAGACATGAATTGCGTTATAAAGTAATTTTCCAATTTTATGTTGCGATTATTAGGTCTTCGTAATTGTTTATAAATGGTTTCTTATTATATATAACCGACAGTAAATAATAATTAGGTCCGTAAATATAAATAAACATACTAACTTCTGTTAACTTCTAATGTTAACTCCTGTTAACTTCAAATTAGAGGTTAAGAATTCAGCCCGCAACTTCGGGTAGTCTGGTTAAAAATCCTGCCTCAAAATTTTTTGCAAAAACTATGCATTTGTAGATAAAAATCACTTTCTGTAACCAATGCATGTTACGCTTAAATATAATTTCATAGAAATTATGAAATTTATAACAATGCTATAGGGCATATTAATGGAAAAATTCTTTTTTGCTTTATAGTTATACTAAATTTCCTATAATGCTGTAATCCGTTTAACGTCTTTCTAAATATCGTTATTGTTGGTCTACCATTAGAGAAATAGCAGCAATAAAGAATTTTTCACAGAAAACTAAATAAAACGGAACACATCGAGTGGAACCGCCCAACTTGGCGTAGTCACGCGTGTCTCCAGCAGAATGGGTAACATTCCGCGAATTCAATTAAATGCCAGGTTATTGTAATGAACCCGCATCACGACCACTCCGCAATCATTCCATGCAATTTACAATCGTTCATTGCGTTTTGCAATTAACTTTGCCGTCCCATACTAGCATATAGCTCGCGCCGATGAAGGATATCTATTATTTAATGAACAATTAATTTAAGTGTTTATTGGTGTTTTGCTATTGTGCTTATATAAAGTTTGTTGAAATCACGTTTATTTATAAACGTAAAGTACCACGGAGCTCGGTTGTATTCTCGTAATTGGGGGAAGTTGGTAATTTGCACAACCTTGCTTTTTAATGAGAGTTTATCGTGGCCAGTATGTCCGTCGCATAATTTCAAGAGACCCCAATGACGTTGCATAAAGTTTTAAGATTTTTATCAAGAACACTAACGGCCGATACCGATATTGTATACCGTGAACACTTTCCGTATAATATGTATTTGACATGACTCACAAACGTTTCTCACATTCATGTTATATTTACAACTTATTAAGCTTCTTGTTTCTCTATACGCATGCATTATTAAGAATCAAACAGGTCCTAATATATTCACCTCTATAGTTAAAGTAAGAAATATCTACAAATATAATAATTTAAATTTCAAGTCCACACCTTAGTGGCGCGGGTTGTCTTGATGAATAGTTAATCTGCGTTACGCACATACTGTTGAATTGTGTATGTAATTATGGATACTTGGCTTACAATGCGATTAATTGCTATACAGCGTAAAAAGTTAACTACCTAATTCTATTGCGAATTCTGTTTCCGATGTAAATGAGTTTTTTAATAATTCAAAAACAATTTTTATTTTAGGAACCATAATGTAACACTTCACTATTTAGAAGTCCATGGTCGTTCAAAAAACTATTATTATTGTAGATACTATAAAAAATCTTTTGCTGTTTTTCGAATTAATTTATTACGTCTTTAAATTTTGTGGTCAGGTGATACGTTTTAAAAGTTCCTATGAATGGTAGTTGTTAAAGTTCATACAGAGAAATCTTTTTATGTGCAATTTGACTGAAATCTGATTAGCCGTTGTATAATCTGGTCGAATAATGTTCGCAAATTGCTACGCGTCCATTAGTGACATGTATAAAAAATTATAATGTTATGTAAATTGAAACTGAGTCAAATGCATACCAACGGTGAGACCACCACGCTAGCCGTTTTAGCGCGGTTGCTTACTTATCAATAAATAAAAATATTTTGTTTTTTTTTTTATATATTATATTACTGGTAAAATTAATGATCTACACATATCCTATAATTTATTCAGAATTTTGGGTGAGTTAAGGATCCTTTAAATCAAAAATATTAATACAACATTGATAAAAAAAACTTCAAAGATTAATTAATGAACTTCTTATAATACAATTAATTTCTTTAAAGACACGAAGCTATGAATTAAAGCGAAATGTGTACACTGTGTTTGTGAAGTAATCGCTTTGTATTTGAGGGCTGTGTGAATACATTTCATATATAATATGCAAGTATTGGACAGCGCGTAACGCAGCGATATTGGCAC
>DWEI01004812.1:0-11330 GCA_018245875.1 Mysoria ambigua
AGTGTTCGACCCGGGAATCGAACCCGGGACCTCTCGATCGGCAGCCGCATCTGCAACCAACACGACCAACGAGGCAGTTATATAAAATTACAAAATTCCCACGTACCGATAGATTTTCATTTATCGCGTAGTTCGCGATGCGCCCTCTAAAACAAGATTCCGAGGGCGATGAATATCTTATGTAACAAAACTAACAAAAGCGTTCGATTGGGTCGAGGAACTGGAAAAAAAGTGAGCCTAAAATGCGAGCGTGAAAACAAACAGAGGGTCTGCGACATTTTTCTGCCGGGAAAAAAGAAACCTGAAAAAAACAGACTGTAGTCTTGAAAAAGTTCTGTATAAAAACAGTGTTTACTTACTGGACTATTGGTTCAATTGTTAATCATTCTGATTGTTGACTCGTTGGTCGCGAGTTTGATTCCCACCTGGGACAAATATTTGTGTGACGTCTATTTATTTAATGTGTCTGGGCGTTAAATAGATGAAATAAATGCATAGATTCAACCGTTTTGCAATCGCAGGGCCAAGCGTGGAGGGAGCCGCCCACAGATATCAAAAATACTACTGCATACCCTACAAAAATAAAATTGTAAAATAATCAGTGAACATACAATGGGCCTTCTGTTCATTGATGTAGTTAAAACAAAAATGTTGCTGAAAACTCAATATTGTTTCCACTGTATTAGGCGTTAAATAAAACAAATTGCTAAATATTAAAAAAATCCAGTTTATAACTGAATGTTTTGATTGATTGTTTTACCCCATTCAAGAGATAGAAAGATAGTAGACATAGGTAGACAGACGAGTGTAGCACTCTCCATTGTATCACCAGATACGTTTATGTCTCGCTATGGAATAGGTCGTGAGCCGGTATACACCGGGCGCATATCCTCCGAGTATAATCAAATCTTTATTAGAAAAATCTAATAGTGCTCGAAGCGGGATTAGAACCCAGGACTTCCCGATCGGTGATCGCGCTCACAACCAACACGACCAACGACACAGCCCATTAGTGGTAGTTTAACCGTAATAATTTAAGACCGTTTGATGTAAATTAAGTAAATGTTACTTTAAAATAAAAACAGTTTTATGTGTAACCCACCACTTATTGCGGGGTAATGTGTATAAACGTAATTACTTTTGCAAGGACCAAAAAGTTATTAAATTCGTATAGAGTTACTTTGTGCCGAGAAAGCTGTTGATCGCGATTTCGACGTCTTGCATAGTAATAACATCTCGTCGCGGTTACCAACGGTGCGTGTTAATGTGTATAGCTGCGGCAAATTTGTTTTGAGACGACGTATGACGGATTTATAACTCGCAGAAATCAAATACGCGCCTCGCTATGGTGACCTAATATAATCATTTAAATAATTTTATCACATTTTTAGCTTTATTTAAGTTCCAACAGATCAAATAATTTACCCACCTAAGCTAGTGCCAGATGGCAGAAAATAAGCTGGCAGTAGTTCGTCTTGTCATAGATTGGATTAGCTATCTCTAGCAAGAATGTTTTTATAACTTAATCTATTTCAAATTCAATATTTAAAAGTCACAATGAATATAAGTGGTGTTTACAAGTCGTCACGGTTACGCCGTTTCCGCCCACTGCTCGATCTACTGAGCTCATACCTTTCGATAATATTTGAGATATATTTCTTTATTGTTAGGAAAGTGCACGCCCACATGCAATCAGAAAATTATCGCTACCAACGTATCCGCCCACGAACTAGTATTGTTATCTAAAATATGGATTCTGTATCTGGAAATTATGCTGACTGCGCGTAACTAATAATTTCAAATTAGTTCCTGTCAAATATGAAATAGCTTAGTAGGTATTGGTTAAAAGATTGATTCTTATTTTGTAGCGCTATTTTTGTTACCACGCGAAAGCCATTGACAAGATTTAACGTCTGTCGCCCAATAACGTTAAATTAACGTTAAACGTGTCGGGACTGACGGAATCCACTCCATATATTTACGTTAATGTTAAAACAACGAAACTCTCACTGAGCAATGTCTTTATCAATTTGTCAAACAAAATTCTTTGTGCTAATAATTATTTCAATGAATCATTCGACGTGCATGAAATCATAATTGTGTAATTTGAATTCGTATGTATGTATGCAAATATGAATACTTTACGATCGGACAATGAAAATTGTCGAAGCGCTTCGATGCTGTAATTTTCGATGATTAAGTATTGTTTTAGTTTTCTTTGCTTATTTAACGTACTGTTTTCGAGCCTGTTTTTAAATTTTCGTTTAGACTTATTACAGATATTAAATATATATAGATATTAAACAAAGTCAATCACTTTAATCGTTATTATTATTAGATATTCATTAATTAGAAAATCTAGCCTTTGCTATGCTTTTGCTGTTTTAATAATAAATTCTGTATTTACCAAATAGAATTAGATATGTTATTTTTTTAAGAAAGAAACTGATTATATGGAAAGATTAACGCAAGATGTTTTATCAAATGGTCGTTATGAATAAAGTTCTCAGAAAGTTTTTAGTGTCGCTGTAAATCGCAAACTTTAAACAGATTTTTGTTTGATTAGAGTCAGATGTTATCTTCATGAATTGTCTATGTACGAACTAATATATGTTACAACAGTTACACGGTGTTTTACGAATTTATATAAAGTGCGATACACTGAGAAATAACTTCACCTAAATATAAACAGGTTTTCGTACAATATTTTATTATTATTCGTGAATCTGTTTTGTGAGGGGCGGGATAAAAATAGCATCGTATCAATTTTCTATGTAAATAAAACATTCCTCGCCATGCGAAGAGATTCAGGACGAGTGGTTTTAATTTAGTTTTTCTCGCTTCTGTCAACAAACATTGGTAAATATCGAAGGGCGAGGCGATTTAAAATATCTAGAACCTAGGATCTATACTTTTGTAGCCTTAGAACTAAAGAACAGCGATGGCTTCTTGCCTGAATAACATTCAAACATGAGATTTAAGTATATAGTATAATAAAATATGTTGTTTTTCCGCTGTACTGTAGTTTGTAAATGTACATGTATCAATTAAAAATTATTATAATTAAAAAACTGCCTCGTTGGTCGCGTTGGTTGCAGGTGCGACTGCCTATCAGGAGGTCTCGGGTTCGATGCCCGGGTCGAACACTACAAAATTTTCCGTGGACTTACTGTAGACAGCTAAATGATGAGTTTTCTATAGTAATCAAAAACGCAAAATGCGTAAGCTTTTTGCAATCAATGATGAAGAAGCGTTGTTAAGCCAGGTTCATATTCCAAAAAAGGTCGTGTCTCCCTTTGATGGAGCATTCGTAAAATCCTTCATTTATATATGCTTAAATTTGAAAAGAGCGTGAAACAACACTTTCGATGGGAATTATACGTTGGGTGGAATACATCATTAATTGAACAGTGTCCAGCGACTGTCAACAAAAAGTACGTCTGGCTCTCTCTGCATTTTGATATTAGAAAATTGAATTGCGTGTTCTTTAAAAATGAATTCTGTTGAATTTAATTGTCATTTCACCACATTTCCACTGTAGTCCATTATACTCACCGTTACAAATCTTTCATTATGGCAGAGTATTATAAAATTTTAATGATTTCGAAAATTCCTCTATATTTTGCTTTGAAATCAATTGATTTTTATTGATCGAGCAATTGAAATTTCCAGAGTAGATGACAAATGGGTGTTGATGCCGAGAGTTAATACGCCATTGAAAAAAGAAAATACTACGTTTAATTAGTTGATATTCAATTAACTAATTGGTATTCAATTGAGCAGAGTTTTAATGAGAAATGTTGTTTTGAATATAATAAATTATTTTAAATTTTATACGTGCCTGACCACAATGGTAGTCATAAAAATAATGGACAAATTTGCATAAAGGTTAGCCCGTATAACCTCCAGATTTTAAAATGAGCTCTAGTGCATAATTTATTTACTCTCAAGTACAAGCAAAGTTCGTGGGGGAATAAAATTTAACTATTCGTACTTTTCTAGACGCCATTTCTAAATATTTTATAAAATGTGAGTTATAGAGTATTGGGCAATTGAGATTTTAACAGTTTGAGCGGGCGAAAAATTCTAAAAAATATAACGGACTCATGAATGAAAAAAAGGGGTTATATTAGATAAGTATAAAAAGTATTTCTTGTTACATCATTATCTGTATTCATAATTATAAAAGCAGAAAATCGATCACAAAAAATATAGCACTGAGCATTACATTATTCTTCTGTCTTCTCCTCATTGAAATGTCCTCTTTGTGCAATCTATTTTCAGTGTATTTTGTATTATAATGGGTACAATGAGAATTTTTATCGTATTCTTCATTATAGAACAATGTAAAAAATTGTTCAAAATGAATAATTCTTTCAAGTCATAAAAATAAATGCAGGTAATGTGATAAAATTGCACGGCCGCTCATTTCCTCTTCTCTTGACTCCTTATTTAAACTCAAAGGACCGATTTACAAGATATAACCATTGCAATAAACGACTACGATTTGGCAAGCGTGATAATCACCCCATTCCATTGGCATTCTTACGCCATCTTTTGCCCGGGTTTTGAATTAGAACCTTTTATAAAGTTACGGGCGAAAGAAAGTCATAATGCTATTATGCGGGGAGAATTCTATGAATTAGGCGATTATTTTAGTACTAATACAAAAAGGCCTCTGTTCTAATTATAGTTTTTCTCTTTATGTAAACATCGTGTTGAAGCTTTTATGGCCTTGAATATCGTTAAATTATAGTCAACGTTTGATTTATGAACGACTTATTCAATATTGAGATTTTTTGTGATTTTTTGCGTTCTTTAATTTTTTGCTTTAATCATTTTTGAAATCAACTTTTCAGTTTAGGAGATAATCGAGACTTTGTCCCTTGATATTAGGAGCTTCTTATCTTACTAACTTAAGTCTGGTTGGATTTAGGGGTATATTTAACATTTTCATGTCAGTCCATTAAAATATAACCCTCATAGACTTTGGTTAGTGATATTGTTACTTGATTTGTTAATTTGAAAATTTTTGTATATATAAATATTAGTATAGTATATATGAAATTATAGTATAGTAAATACCCTTTATTTGTGTTTGTGAATGTTTATAAGATTTGGTTATTTTAATTTCAGCAATTTCAGCATTTTCGTGAGTGATGATGGAAATCCCAATGCTCATGTTGGAATCTCAGTCGATTAATTGTACAGAACTTGCCAGAATCAATCGCTCATTCCGACAATAGCCCTCGGGGATGTTTCAATTTGCCATCCCCTATTTGCCATTAAGTAATACTCTTTGGTGGAAACATTACATTGCCTAGTCTAAGTTCAATTTAATATTCATAATTAACGTATTCCATGAATGGCTTCAATCAATACTTTATTAATACTGGGTGTATCCTTCCCTACAATTGAATGACATTGCTCTTCAAAAAAATCTATTAAATTGAAAAGTAATTTTAAATATCAATTTACTTGATGTGAATGAAAGAAATAAGAGGATAAAGGGATACGAATTTTCGAAAATGTAATTCTTGCTTACATTATTTAAAAACTATGGTGCATAATTATAAGCTCATTGACTAAATATTGTGTATTGTACAGATAATCCAATTTTATACGTTTGTAGGTTAAAACTTTTTTCGTTGGTAAAAATCAAAACAAAAGCATCTGTTGAGCAGTCTGGCAAAAGTTGGTTTGTCAAGTTTCTTGTTATCGTTTTTGAATCATTAAAAACAAACGCACTAACTCATCGCAATAGGATTTTATTTATAAACAGAAATCTTTCAAAGCCCCGTAAATGTAGAATTTACATTAAGACATGCGTTTATTTTATCTTCTCGCGTTATTATTGGTTTTGTATTATTTACGATTCACTCATTTAAAGTATAATTACGTACGTATTAGTCTAAGCCTAATCTTTAGTTAAAATTGAATATTAATGAATTAAACTTTGTTTCAGGTCTCAACACCATTTTGGAATCTGTCGGGATATTTTTTTCAAACCGAGCTGCATCGCAATCAAGAACATGTCTAACAAATCGCAGACCCTCTTGGACATATTCCAGGTGATTCTCGCCGCATCTGGCAATTCGTCGGATGCCGAGAGCCTCAATGAAACTCAGATTCTTTCTGTGTTGAGAGCGAATAAGGATAAAGAGGGCGAAAATTTTGGGTCCGTGCTCGTGAAAGTTATGAGCGATGCACAGAACAAGCTCAATCTTTCCCTGAAACCAGATACTTGTACATATTGCGATGGTGAATTTCGAGAAGTTATCGAAGCTTATAATAGCATCCATGGATACGTCTGCTTACTGGTAAGATTTTAATGCATTTTTTAATGTTCTTAATAAGAAATATTTTTTAATGTAGTAATTTTTCGGACGCAAACGCAAAGTAATGAAACGTGGGAGCGTACTGCACTTCTCTGCCTATCTCCTTGAGATTAACTGGGGTGATGTTACGTTAAGAACGATATAATTTTTTCATCAAATGTAGTTCTCATGATAACGATATTTAATCTCAATTTATGACAACCGTAAAAGCTTTTGCCTTTGATATGAGTATGTTAATTTTAATATACTTCAAGTCAAGTTTAAAATATATTTCAGGACGTATACAAAAAGATTTTAACGCGAACGATTTATCATTATTAAGGTGTTCGAGTAAAACCGCAACTAGGAGGCAATTAATCATTTAATAATTTCAATTTTAATGGCAAGGATTCCTTAAAATTCATAATTCACCTTCAGTCGACTTGAAAGAACGCGTCATTGAACAACGAACAATTTACTTTGACCATTTTAAAAGAATTAAAAACAGAACAGCAAAATTCTTAGCAAACATCTAAAGACCTTTGTACCTTGTTACAAAACTCTTTTCACTGTTTTCTTAATAATCGTAGAAATTCGTTTTACGAAAAATATTTACGAGTATAACAAAAACATTTTATTTTACAACGTGCGTGCGTGTGAGACTTAAAACACAGGAATTTGCGCTCCTGTGTCGCAAAAAAAATGGCCCGTGTATCGGGCATTACACTCCATTCATTTCAATTCTGGATTTGTACCTTTAGAATCACAGAGGTTGCTATTGTCACGTTTCGAGTCTAGATGCTAATTATTTATTAGGAACCACGTGTTGAATGACGATAACCGTGAAAAGCAGATCGTGCGTTTACCACTTGGGTGAACTGGAATGGAAAAATTTGGTATGACGTATAAATTTAATTTTTTTATAACGTTTAGTTAACCTTTAATTGAAGAAGTGTACAATTTTTCTTTAACATCATCATGATCAGTTAGTCCAAGACAGGTCTCCTCTGACAAGTTTTTGTCCATAGTGCTCACGTTGGGCAACCAGATTTGGGATCCAGGGCACGGCTTCTCGCAACCCCTAAGCTGTTAGTTTTAACTCTCTATTATCTCTATATTTCTTTGAAAAAATATCAATATTCGATATTAATTTCTCTTTATTCGTTTTTTTTGTATAGTAAAAAAGCATTATATGGGTTATTTACATTCAAAATTAATTTCAGATGATTCTTTATTGTTATTGTAATAAAACTATGCTCACAAATTATAATGAAAATATAATTATTTATTGTAACATGACGCCTGTACTTGCTAAAGATACAGGCAGAGCAGTTTAGCACTATGATCCCCGAAGATGTGGAGTCAGAGTGAGAAGTCAGTTAGAGCGAGAGATTCTAAGTTACAAAAATCAAAAAGAACCGGACACGGGAATCGAACTCAGGCCCACTCAATTAGCACTCGAGCTAGCAAGCACTGGACCGACGAGGCAGTCGAAAACGAAACGAAGCGGCGGTTGTAATTTACTGTGTTTACCGTTCCCTGTCAATTTGGACAGAGAGTCAACAGCCACCAAATGCGTAAACCCTGTCCACCTACCGGCGTCGCCGTAAATTCACTTAGAACAAACCGGGATAGTAAGAGCTTAAATAGGTTTTGTCGTTCCCTTGGCGAAATACTACGGTGCCCGCTGAATCGTTTAAGACGCTTGACAATAACCAAGTGCGGCAGGATTTAGCTGCAGACACATACATAGTACCCACTGCAAGTTTACACAATAAGGAAAATAAAAAGGATTGTTGGTTTTTAATACAATATGTGTTTACAAAATAACTTAAATTTTTGATGTATACGCATTTACTTTACATATTGTATACAAGATTAAGATAATGTAATTGTGTAAGATATGATGATATGATGATAATGATATGATGATAATGTAATTGTAAGAGGTTTAAAGCCATAGTCTCTGCCACGCTGGCCAAGTGCGGGTTGGCAGACTTCACACACCTTAGAGAAGAATTTTTTTCTTAAGAACTCTAAGGTGCGTGCAGGTTTCGTCAGGATGTTTTCCATCACCGTTATACCAAGTGATATTTAAACCTTAAATGTACATTTTTACGAGGTGCGCCAATCTGGTCTCCCAGAGTGAGAGGTTGATTTTCAAACCACTAGGTCTGATGAACATGAATGAACGTGCTTTAAAAAGTTGTTAATCTTATATCATCAGTTTGACTGCCTCGTTGGTCGTGTTAGTTGTAAGTGTGACTACCGACCCGGAGGTCTCGAGTTCAATTCCCGAGTCGGACACTACAACATTTTTCAAATGTAGATTTTCTAATATAGAGTCGAAGTCATAATTTGCATTGTGTGTCTGTTTTGTTTGCTACACGCGTAATGTATTTTCTTTTAAAACGTATATACTCGTAATAGGTCTAAACATCGATGGTTGCATAAATTATTATTAGAACCGGAGTTCCCAAAATATCATGTCAATGTCAAAAGCGTAATTATATTGGCTTTTGCAAACCACGCGCCACTTCAGCGTATGCTCGTTGAGGCTGGCGTGGGTTTGATTTTATAAAGCCTTCATTACTTCTGAATAAACATTTAGCATCCGATGGGAAAATAACAAATAAGTCTCTGGGTTTTATTTTTTTGGACGTAAAGACGTCTAAGTAGGTACAAGTTTTTTGACGATTCATTTAAGAGTACAATAATATGTATATATGTATTGATAGGCTCGTATTTACAAGGTGGCTGACGTAGGATCGCAATAATAATAACAGTTATTGTCTGCTACGGTCCAATTATCATTAAGTTGTCAATAACGTTGCTATTGACAGTATTGATTGGTGATTAAACTAGACAAATTGAACTGTTATTAAGTTATTATCAATGACTTTATCGGGTATTAATTTATTACAAGTTATACTGGTAACCAATTTCGCTACCGGTTCGTACTGGAAGACTTATACAAAAAAAATAACATCTCTCGTGTGATCCCCGGAGAGGTAGACAGAGGAGTGTAGTAGATACTCTCTCACGTTTCACCAGTTACGTTTCTGTCGGGAAAAACTAATTATTTTAGAAACTGCAACTACTTTAAACGAAGATTAGCATCTTCGTAGTAATGAACAAAATATTGTCAAATTTATTAGTACAGCTAATGACATTGTCAGCAATAGTAAAGCTTATGAGTTTCACCCTGCCTTTTTAATTTGTACCCGGTAAGTGGCGATAGGCTTACCACCTGTTCCTTAGTGGGATGTAAACGTAACTGGTGAGATTGTACTGCACTCCTCTGACTAGTTCTTTGGGCATTATAAGTGTGATATTCCGTTTCTTTACATTCCTTGTAAACCTAAATACCTACGGCAATATTATTATAATACATATATTTTCCGTCTCGTAATATCCTTAGAATAATTGTTGGAAACGCGTAATAAAGTATTACGATATTTTCCTTTCGTTGATCCCTGAAATCGAATAATGATCCCGCGGGATGTGTCGTGAATAGACTTGGCGATTATTATTAGGTGTTTCGTTAATTTATACTTCTCGATATTTGATAAACAACCTATTCCTCTTCGTATGTTTAGAAATATGTTCTATATCATCTGCTCAGCGAATGTTTGTGTGAATTTATGTTACAGATTTCTCTGATTTTGTATATATTTGAGCGTTCGTACAGTTCGAGTGAATGCAGCATATAATTGTATACACTTTGCCTACTGAGTGTATAAATACTGTATGTATAAATATATTATACGTCTCGCAAACTCTAGGCTGTGGCGCGTCTTTGGACTGCATACAATATATTAAGTTCAAAAACGTTGAGCGTGGTTTACTTCTGAATGGCAGATCGCCAGATTATCATTAGTTTTCGTCTTTTAGAAGGCACATAAAGTAATCGATCTCAGTCACTATGTATATGTTTTATATTAATACGATATTTGTCAAATATAATGCATGAATATTTCGTCTTTGAGTAGTATACATATTATTTCAAGGCGATTGATGTGATTTGTTCCGTTCCAAGTACAGAGATCATTTTACAGTTTTAAATTTCAAAATGTGAATACTGCTTTGTTCTCGAGTGGCAGGTTTTGTGATAAAGGATTGTCCCTCAGTAACAGAGGAGGAGGGCGAGAGGGGAGTTCCTTTTCGGCCGTTTCGACGTATTCGCATGCGACACCGCAGTCTGTCTGTGCAGTGCAGTTATTGTATACCGGTTCTTTTATAACTGGTACGTTGAAAGTTCAATCGGCCCGTGAATTTTTCAAATTCTATTTTTTTATTCGGATATTGCAATAAGCTCACCTCACCTATTCCATGAAACATAAAACTTAGGTGAAAAGGCAAATTATTACGCTTCCGTTCTGCTTTAAGTAGGAAACTCCTTTACTCCTCTTTCTTCTCCTCCTTTTTCTACCTCTTGTACTCCTTCGAGGAAATGTAGGCGTGATTATATGCTGTCTCTTTATTAAAATAGTACGAATATAAGAATATATGTAGATAGATATACGTAAGTGTTATTTTATATATATCTCTTTTAATAGTCATCTAAAAAGACAAAAGATTAAACAGACATAATTTATACATGTATATATTTAAAAAAGTACTTCTTTACTTCCAAAACTTGATATGTAGTATTCGTGCATTGAATAAAGTATTTTTATATGCGATCTCGTTTCATGACAAACTCACTTTCATGATTCGCGATGAACAAAGTATTTATACCAAAACCAAATGGCCGTGTCATTTCCTTTTTAATCTGCGTTGACGAGCTCGGGCAGGTGAGTGTCGTTCCGGTTTACGCTTGTCTGAACGTGTTTAACGAAATTACTTTACTCATAAATGTTTACTTATTCGTTTCCGTGCTGTAACACAATGTTTATGTGATCGAATATAAATGAAAAATGACAATGGCACGGTTTTGATTCGTCAATATTATAAACACCTTAATCGTTATACTGTTTGAGACGGATAGCCTTACAAAATGTATTCGTAAAT
>DWEI01004813.1:0-11330 GCA_018245875.1 Mysoria ambigua
TAGTGTTCGACCCGGGAATCGAACCCGGGACCTCTCGATCGGCAGTCGCATCTGCAACCAACACGACCAACGAGGCCCTTCCTAATTCATTTATTTAATGCTAAGACCTTATTTAATATACAATATGGCTCATTTCGATTATATTATAGAGAAATAATTGTTAACGAAAATGCCAAATATCTACAACGAACAATTGACTAATATTTCATGATTTAAACTACAATCAATCAAACTGTGTGCAATGATACTGTTTTTTTCTTAAACATACTATATATCCCTGCTAATATTACCAACATTGCAACTTCCTACTGGCATAAGTAAACATACAAGTATTTAGGGTACATCTATTACATGAAAAACTATATCTCCATTTAATTGCATAATAATTTCAAGTTTAATTGTAATATCAATTAAAGGTTATTTAAAGGAACTTTTCACTCCTATTTAAAAAGCTAATGCTCCCGAAAAATAATAACGAACGTGTAAAATGGCAAGCGTTGTGAATGTATGAATTCCAAGGCATGAATGAAACATATTGTGTGTTTTCTTTCCTGTGCAAAGAATGACCCCAAGCCACACCGACGTGGAAAAAGTTGACGAACTTTTAATTAATTACTTCCAACATCGGAGCCAAGTTCTTGCGTATGGAACAGTTTTTGCTGAAGATCGGAGAAGACTGTTACCGAGTAGGCGTTGATTAAAATTTTTCTTACCAACTTAATTTCGGTGTAGCTTTTAGCTTGCGTCATTAATTTGACATTTTAAGGCCAACAAAGATGAAGATAAAATTAATTACTTAAAGACGCTGTTACAATCATTTCTTTCACGATACATATTTAAATGTCAGAAGAGTTGACACATCTTTAAATTGAAGTATAAAAGAAATTGTAATTCAGTACCACATATTTCTTACATCATCTATGACAATTTGAGGACAATTTCTTAAGGGAAGGAGATATAGCAGGAGTTTATCAAATTTTCTTTATTACGACTTTAAGGTTTTTCTACAACCTCAAACATAACAAAATTTTATGAAAACAACAACATAAATAGCCCAGTGGATTGAAATTCGACCGGGTTCAAATCCTTGGCTCTCTTGGTTGTATCCTTGGCACCTGTTAAAATGTGTGTTTTAGTTTAAATATCACAAGCTATAGAGGTAAAGGAATGCATCACGAATAAAACTGCACACCTTGAGTCCCAAAAAAAAGGGTCTCTAAGGTGTGTGAAGCCTGCCAACCCGCACTTGGTCAGCGTAGAAGACGGCCTTGACCCTCTTATTCTGAGAGGAGGCCCATGTTCCGACAGTGGAACGATAGAAGGGTCGATATTGGAACATACGGCAGAATTAAAGAAAAAACAATATAAGTTTATTTGTCGTGAAGAAAAGTGCGAGACACGATTAGAAATTCTAAAAAATATTATATTGTCGTAATTGACACGCTCACTGACAGTGTTGGTTGGTTGCAAGTGCGACTGCTGATCGAGACGTCTTGGGTTCGAATTCCGAGTTGGTATCGAATTCCGGGTCCAATGAACTTACCGTCAATCCCGTAGTGGAATACAAACGTTGCCGATGAAACGTGGGAGTCTGCTAGCCTCTTCTGCCCACCTCTTTACGAATATCATGCGTCATGTAACGTTTCAACATAGTTGCATCTAAGAAAAGGACCTGACTACGAAAAATATGAAACATTAAATGTCGTTGTATTTTTTTTTCACTCAACCAAGTTGATTTCCCTCCAGCCGGCGACCGTCGCTCACAGAACATTCGCTCTCATTAAAATTCTGTAATGAAACTTCTCTATGACAATGGAACTTCTTCAGAGGATAAATGAGAAAATATTAAATGAAAACGAAAAATCTCTTTAGACAATTTGTGTATACTTTTTTTTATTTTCACAAGCAATAAACTGTCAAGTGCCTACTTTAACGGCTTGTTAACTCTTAACGGTCACATTCTGTCTTTAAATTAATAAACGAAGAAAAGAAACGACGGAAATATTTAGGACGTTAAATTTGAAAGAATAATTTTCAACTTTAATAAATTATTTGCTATTTACATGTTTATCTTAAGAAAAATTAATTTGTATATCGTTAATTCAAATTTTTTTGATGTAGCAAGACATCCATAAATCAGTTTTAATAAATAATAATCGTAATTCCAGAAACTTTAATCATATTTTACCACTTACTACTTTTTCCTTTTTTAGTAGATGTTCGGAATCTCGATATGTGCCTGGTGTATGGCAATAGATTCACCACCCATTCCATAGCGGGTGTAATACGTAACCGGTGAAACAAGTAAGTGTACTAGACTGCTCCGCCTACCTCTCCGGGGATTACAGGCATGATGTTACATTTATACACAATTTGTATCTACGTAAACATAATCGAACACCATCCAAAACTTTGTTGGGCCGTATGTAAATAGCCCCAAAGATCCCGGCGATCGATCGTGCGAATGAGCTCATCGCTGAGGAAGAAACTATTAAAATTTGCTTAACATTATGCCGGTAATTTCCGAAAAGGAAAACAAAGGAGTATAACACACTTTCACGTTTCATAAGTTACGTTAATATCCAGCTATTGAATAACTGATGAGTGTACTTCTATGCACCGGGTACAGAAACCAGACACCGAGTCATTCCTTGAAAATCTAAAAAATATCCAATTGTGCTCTATCCAGGATTTGAACCCAGGACTATACGATTGGCAGTCGCGCTTGCAACCAACACGAGCAAAGATTAAGATTAACATTACAAACAATCAGTGTAATGATATTAGCATGCGACACACAGATATACAATACGAATTTTGAAATATACAGACGTCGAGGAAGACCAAGACTCACCTATTTGGGTGTAATACTGACTGGTTAGAGAGTTAGAAGTGTCTGAAACCGTGCGTATATTAAGAAAATGGTGAATGTACAAGTAGGATAGGCATATTAAGTGTGTAGTCATAGAGGTATTCGGCATTCGGTCCTCTCAGCCTAGCACGTGATTAGTGATAATAATATGCTATATATTGCCCAACAATAGTACATACTAAAATATGCTAAGTTCGATCGGATCTTTACGATTAGTGACGCGTGACAACTGTTTATCAGCTCTTTCTAGTTCAAAGGGCAGTGTCAATAAATAAGTTATTGAACTTTGTCAGAAACTTTAACACTAAATAAACAAACAATTTTATTGGACTAAACACTATTGTGCCACCAATTACCACGGCAACGCACTAACGTATAATCACGCGTATTATCGCAGAAAAGATAGGCAAAGGACTGAAATACACTACTACGTTTCTTCAATCGCGTTTCTGTCCCAACATGGAATAGGAGGTGAGTATATTTCCATGCACTGGGCACGAATCGAAACTGCGAGTGAATACTAGGAATTTTTGGTAGAAACTCTACGTTAGATAAATTCAACAGTACCCAAACTGTTGTAGACCCAGTTCCGTCACAAAGTCAGATTTTTCCATTACAAAATCTGCCTTTGCCATTATCAGTTTATAGGTATGTATTACTCAGGTATGAAAATAACGAGCTTGTTCATAGTAGACCAGGCGCTGTACTGTTCTCATATTTGTAGCGTAAAGCGAGGGTACGCATAATTCTAGCGTAAAGCAATCCTTGTATTAACAATTTGCGTTTGGATCTGAAGCCCCAAGGTTATGGTTACTCGGTCCATATATATACCATTGGCAGCCAATTCAGTCCTCAGAAATAGCAACGCACTTTACTTATCATCACTTATGAAACTGACGTTTAAAGCCAACTAATTTAAATAAATATCCCCTATTTTTAAAGCCCAGTTGTCAATGAACAATGACTATACTACCATTAGTAAGTGACGTTAGTAAGATATAGTGATTGAGTACTAACATATTGACGTTACAGCAGGTCGGTTGGAGACCTTTACAGGTCATACAACTTTCCTCTGCTTGTTTCCACCTTGTTAGCCATTAAATAAATAGGAAGCGTACATCGATTCAATATCGATTTTTTAACAATTATCGAATTGTTATTCGCTTACAACAACTCAATTCCCATGGCGGTACATAATGAGAGGTGGAAATACGACTCGTGGTCCACACTTGGAGCCGGCTAGCAACCGCAAATACAGAAACTGGAAGCGGAAAATGTATTATGCACAATATATAGTGGGTTGGTAAAAGTTCGCGCATTTAAAGTTTCTCGAATGAACTCAATTATGTATCTTGATGAAGTTGGGACAAAGTATAAAGTTCACGACGGCGTGAGTGTCTGCGGGACTTAATTTCAAACCGAAGAGACTAATTGCGATCTCAAGCGTCATTCGGAACCTCGCCGCGTATTCAGCTTTTAGGTTTTATGATAATATTTTATTTTTCTGTCACAATTATTCTTATTTAAAAATTAATTGGAGTAGGGTTATCGCGTTATACATTGGAATATATCGTAGCGTTCTACGTCATTAACCTTTCAGTAGGACGGGAAAATTAGGTCCATAATAATTTTTGACAATTTATTACCAACCCTTGGCCGACTTTGATATACTGTAACGATTTTATTTTAAGGGTGTCGTATAGCCGACAGAATTTGTCGCAGGATCCATTGTCTTGGTACAATATGTTTAAAACTACTCGGAGATATTTTAGTGCGAGCTTCCCATTTGTCACTGTCTGGTCTAGAATAATTCGGAATTTAATTTATTAGCGTGGCTTGACAAGCTTCTTGTCGTTAGTTGGGGACACTTTGGAAGGAATTTTGGCAGTTTGATATAGTTGAATGTGGGTAGCTTTGAATAATTGTTAATGTTTCTCACGAAAAACCTTAATCCGTAACTATCAATTTTTCTGATTTCGTTATTATTAAACTTTAACTGTTTTGTCGCCCGAATTGTGGTAATCGTGACTGCTAACTATGAGGTCCTTGGTTCGATTCTTAGGTATAGTAGTAAGACTTTTTTTTAACTTAAAATTTCTATTTGTAGCTCGGAGTTCGGATTTATGCCCGCAATTGGCTAAAGGCCCACTCCCTATCCTGTCCTACGGGTGGACGTAAAATTTAACATAAAGAGCGTAGAAATGCCTCCTCTGCCTACGCGGTCCAAGAATCCAGGCGTGAAAATAGCAAAATATATTGAACTTCCAGTTCCATACTACAACATAAGGATGCAAATCGTGGATTAATCACAAAACATTCCTAAACATGTCTGTAGCCGTAATTACTATTGATAAACTCAAAACAAGCAAGTTATGTCGTTATGCAATTTATCATTCATTAATAATATCATTCAATAATAATTACAGTGCCCGTAGTTAGCACATTGAATCGAATTCACCGGAGGGCCCGAGTATAAACAATATTCCAGCATGCGCACTGCTAATACAACTATCGAGAACAAAGGCAGTATCGATCCTACACACTGCACTAAATTCAGCTCCACAGCACGCAAAACAAAACCGCTACGCTCCAACCCATCCACGCTTAGAACATTAGCTTTTTTTAATGAGTAATCTAAGTCTGCAACTACAAATGTAAAGTTTTAAATGTACATTTAGCATAATGTTATGTTACCAACCAGCAATAGCAAGGGAAACTAACATATACATATACTAGTATATACATAACATGTTAAAATAGATAATATTAATATTCAATACCATACTCATGAAGTACAGATCATAAATTATAAGACACAACGTTACAATATAAGATGCAATCAGAATGCAAAATCAGAATTTATATATGAAAAAATTTTTTTTTTCACGATACTGATTGCTGGAAAGATCGGAATCATCCGGAGGCGTTCGCTGTAACATTATATTGGAAATTATATTCTAATTTAATTTGTACCTGACCAAAACAGCTTACAAACTTTGCCGACTGAAAAGTTAATGACTTCTCCTGTACACTAACGTACAATGAAAATATTTCAACCGCAAGAAAAATAAAAAAACCTCCAAGCACTTGAACTACAATATTTTGTAGCCAACAATACAAAACAAAACAATATTTTATAAATTATATTCACGAAACGAAATTTTGTTTTTACCATAAATTCGTGAAATAAAAATACCCAGGAGTTTTGTGAAATACAGGAATTATTTATAATGGTATGAACAGGTTAAAGCGGCGTGCAGTTTTGCCACTCGGACGTATCTCAGCGCAACCTAAATACGTAACTTTTTAGGGCACAGAAAAAATAATTATATTACGGAAAATAGAGCTGGCCCACTCGCGGCATCTTTTACGTACCTACTTATAGTTCTGAGCTGCCAAATATTTTGATCATGGTCTTCGAATGGAAATAAATTTTCAAACAATGATAAAATTACTGTTTATAAATCGAAATCCTCACTTTTAGTATTTAACATTTTTAATCTTGTACAAAATAGTATCGTAAAACATGGAAGAATATATATCTAAAAATTGAAAAAATATTTTCTATGGGAATACGAACGAAATTTTGAAAACAAAACGCGGGGCGCTACCAAAGGGGTTTTAAAAATTCACTATTTTACGTTCCCTGCTTTTTACTTCGAATTAAACATTTAGTAGTTTTACGTTCGCAAAAAAGCTGAAAAGTGAAAAAAAATCGTGCAAAATGAAAAGTTTCATTAGTGCACGCAGGACAAAGGCCTCCTGAACTGATACTGAGCTCGAGGCTTAAGGAGGTCGCTGGGTCATCTCTTAGCTTTTAAATTGAACTACAGAATGAAAAAGGGTTAATAATATATTATTGTTATTTGAAACCAAAAAGTAAAGCGACATACCTACAAAATAAAAAATATTCCTATAAAAAACAATAAATCACTCATATTCAGATTGCTTATTATCCGATATATGAAATAAGTATATAATAAAGGTAGGTATATAAGAAAGGAAACTCCTAAGTCAGTACATATCACTGACGATTATAAAGGGGTTATATATTTCAATAATATTTATTAGGGAAATATACTACAGTTGTAAGTAGTCTGTCGACAAACAAGACAATAATTTTAAGATCGCTAGCGGCGCTGTAACTTTGAATTGTTTGGAGTACCTATTCCCTTTTATTTTTCGGTTGAGACTTTATTAAAATTGTATAAGGTAATGGGATTTTAAGTGAACACTTTGTTTTTATTATTATTGTCGTTTGCCATTTAATGTTGTCGCGCGTCTTAATATTTGAATTCGACGTATCTGTAAAGTTATACATCTTGGCACTGGATGATTTCTGCGCACTTTGTAATGAACTTGGCGTCATAAAATACTATTAATATTTATATGAAAAATGGTGGAGCAAGTGCACTAAAACATATTGATATATTAAACAACTGGTTGATTAATTTACTATCTGCAAGGAATAGTTGAGGAATATTAGATTTGTAACTCGACTAGCATTTTATTTTCTTCATTTAAGATTACAAAGCTGTTTGTAATATAAATTCGAAAAAAGTAGAGTGTATGACCGAATTCGCTTACGTTTCCAGAAAATATAGTGGAATAGTAACCTTGTCGTAATCATCAAATGCTTTTGTGCCTTTTTGTAACGCACCTTGGCTTCGGGCTGGGAACGACCCTTTGTATCCTGGGTTTTCGCAGATTGAATGTACCTTTCACGAATTGCCGAGTCTGCCTTTTCGTGGAAAACATATGCGAAAATGATGTCTATATGATAATTTTGTGAGATATTCCTTTTGAAAGAATATGGTCGTGTTTTTAAAAACCCATAGCTAGCTATCTTTTATATTTTGCTCATAAAATACGCGGCGCGGCATTCAATCGATACCTAAAATATCGTACGAGAACGACGAGTGACGATAGAAATAGTTTGGTTAAACCAAAACTGCAGTTCTTTAACCGAACAACAAACCGTAATAATTAACTATGAACGATGGAAAGAGATAATCAACATGTTTAGTCGTAAAATAACGACGTTAATTCAAATGATCTTATCAATCGCAAAAATGTAAGAAAATAGGAAAATACACTATTTCGCTATGAATACGTCCTTGTCAACACCATATGAGTCCGTGACAGAAACTCAGAAATATAGTAATTCGTTTCTTTAACGACTTACTGTAACTTCTATATAAAGCAAACTGCGAAGTATCGCTTCGTTGCTCAGAATCGAGAAGCATAATAAGATATGAATAGACAGCTAGCTGTAGCTAGAAACTTTATGAGGACAAAATACAATTCAGAATTCAAAAATGTATAGCATATTTAGGTGTCTATTTTATTACATTTTTATTTGCAATAATTTGTTACTTCCACGATAGAGTGCAGAACAATTTCACGACTATATCTTACCAAAGTAGCTAGACTAGTGCAGAATACCCCCACGTTTCACCAGTTACGTTTGCGTCCCAATATGGAATAGGTGGCGAGCCCATTGCCATACAGCGGGAACAATACCATACTCCGAGAGATTATAAGAAAATCTAATTTAGAAAAATCTAATAGTGATCAACCAGGGATTTAACCTTTCCATTGGCAGTCGCACTCGCAACCAACACGACCAACGAAGCGACATTCGCCCAGTTACCCTTAAAATATGAACCGCACATAATTATTGCAAAATAACAGTGACTATCTCACGATTACTCCCGAATGTACACGATAAAAACAACAAAGGTAATATTCTTGATACTAGATCGAAACAAACAGGATTAAGTAATATGCTGGCAACCTCAGCGTGAATTTGTTGAACATTTCATGTAAAGACAAAAGACTAACGATAAGGACAAATAACGTGTAAATTAAACTGAGAATAATTGCTAGGCGATGAACAAACAATATCAAATTTAGCAACAATGAAACCCAAACAATGCTGAAGCATAACTTCCAATAGCCGCCTCGGAAACTTCTTGATTAAATAATCAAATTGAACGGATTATTGAATTGGCTGATCAGACTTTAATTAAAATTTATACAGAGTGCACTCGACCACCTGTTAACGGAGCTCCATTCGCTACCAGTAATTATTTCCAGTCAGATGAGGACCAATCAAATAATTACTAGAAAATGCTAGATAATAATTATAAAACAAACATTACAAACTATAATTAATCTCGCAAACAGTAGTTACATGCTAATTGAATAAAATTAAACAACGGTGTCAAGATAGTTACTATGTTAAATAGTAACGTCGCGTATGTAATCCCCATAGAGGTAAGCAGAGGAATAAGGTATAGCTGGCGAGTCTATTGTCATACACCGGGCATAATTGGTTTTGTACTTTTTATCACACAAGTCTTAAAATTGAAATTGATAATTAAGTTATTTATCAATCTATTTTTATGCGTAATCGGCGAATTGATTATTAGCGCAAAATATCATTTCTCGACGTAGGAGAATGAATGCGCTTTTAATGGGCTAACAAAAGAACTCCGCTGCCACATATTTAGACCATACCGTTCAGACAAAAGCATTACGTATTTTTCTGTGTTGCAGCAAAAATGTGGCTGATATTCGCGTAATCGCTAAATTCTAAATATGAGAAGAGTAGTTAAAATGCGAAGAGCGTCATAAGGATAAAGCCAAAGACTTTATGCCGACAGAATTATTAAAAATCTGATGAACATAGCACATGATAACAACAAACTTTTTTTATTGGTAATATGAAGTACCTACTCATATCAGTCGCCTTTAATCTTTAATTAATTTAATAATTAACTTTTCATATCAGTTGCCAGCGTGCATAATAACCACATGATACTTTCTAGAGTGAAAGTATCATGTGGTTATTATGCACGCTGAATTAAAAAAAAAATGAGAAAAAATATATACTTAAACTGCAACGCAAGCAGACGCGAAGTGACTAAAGCTTGAAAGACGACGCAACAGTGTTCCACTTTAAAATGCATAGAACATTTCAATAAAAATCTAGAAATAAATTGTTATAAAGTAATGTGAACTGAAATGTATTTAGTTTTTAATAAGTTGATAAATTGTATTGGGTATGACCGCTTATAGGTACCTATACTAGTCTGGCAACTGAGAGAGCCCTGGAGAACACTTCGACACCCTGCTCTGTACCGATAACGACATTCACCGACCAGTTGATACGCTCTCTTTGAATAAAGGAAACACAATTGGAAATTTTCCACTAGTGATCGCGCATCCAAGCGCCAATCGAACCCGATGTTGGGTAACTGTAAAAAGTGCTTTACAAGCAAACATTTTTATATGGAACTATGTATACCTAGTACACTCGTCCAGTAAATGCGCGATTTCATATAGCTTCATAGATATCATATAGATTCATAGATATATTTATTCATTTCATATAGATTCATAGATAGTTCATGTGTCTCGCTGGCCAGGCGTCTGTAAACGTGTCGTCTCTGTAAAATTCATTCGTACCTTCGTTCATTCGTACCTTTAATTCATTCAATAATTCATTTATCGCCGTAATTTAATTCTCACGACTATACTAAATGCAAGAATAACAGTATCTATAACATAAACAAGCATTTATATTACATAGTTATAAATAATATGGTCGATATGAATAATATTCGTGGCCAAATCGTCACGATAAAAACGAAAACGACTGGGAACAGTAAATGCTGAATTTGACTTATCCGTTTCCGATTCGACAAAGCTATAAACTCTCCTTTCGAGTAAAAAACACTTCGACAGTCGTCTGACCGGATTATTTACGATGTGATCATGATGAAGTGTAAGAATGGTTGGCTGTGATATTGGTTTTTGTGAGATAGGATTGATATGAATTGTTTTTATACATCGTACTACTATGATGTACTGTGGTACATATGAGCTTAGTATCAATAAAATGGTCAAATTACTCGTATATTGAAGGGATATATGTATTTTATTAGGTATATATTGAAGGGAGACCACGACTCACGCGTCGTGAACGACAAGGTCAGAGGTTTTTTATGCAAATATTTTTTAATTAAACGATGATATTAACTGACAAGGGAGTTAGAAGAAAGAACACAGGTGAAGCCCATCAGTTCAGTAATGATAGAGAAATTTGGTACGCCGTGCTATCTGCCTACTCTATAAGAAACCTGGCGTGCTGATATAATATATACATATAATTAATGAACATCAAAACCAAAATCTTCACGGCTTCACATAACTTCACGGCTGTTATCCCTGAAGAGGTAGGCAGAAGAATGCAGAACACTCCAATGTTTCAGTTCAATTTACCTATTATGTTTATGTCTAGCACTGGTCGACAACTTCTACAAGGACAGTGGTTGATGATGTAGCGTTAGAACAAGTGAACGAAATTGTATATGTTGGATGCGCTTTCAGCAGGGACGGCAGGTACACCGCTGATATGGAGAGAAGAGTGAGTGCAGGAAATAGTGTGAAT
>DWEI01004814.1:0-11329 GCA_018245875.1 Mysoria ambigua
TCACTATGATCGTTCACTATGATCGTTCACTATGATCGTTCACTATGATCGTTCACTATGATCGTTCACTATGATCGTTCACTATGATCGCCCACTATGATCGTGCGACCGCCGTACCATAGTTTTCATGTTGGTATATTGGATTGCTGTGTCTCTATATATTGATCACGTTATCCCTCAGTTTCAGTAACATAAAGGAAACTGTGACAGTTTCGATAACGTTAATAACGTTTTTGTGTGTCCGTCGAATGAACAGCATAAACTGAAGAACAATACTTCACTTATACTAGGTTCAATAACAGACACATGTAATAGTGTATAGTATGAAAATTAATCAAATATATAAATCAAATTACGTAAGTTCTACATATTTTAATATAAATATAGTACGATATTCATATTTATATATGTATTAAACAAATAATGATCAGGTTTCACTTTTTTCGTCCTTAAATACACTTTCTACGAGATCTTATTAGTGTAACCAAAACTGTGATTTTCGAGAAGTTACACCATAAAAGATAAATTTTGCACATACGAGTATATACTTTCAATGGCTGTATACATCGCAATGGTTTCACCCTCATCTGGCCCGCGCGGTATGCTTTGAGAGCTTTGTTCAGTCGTTTTTAATACCACATCCAATTATTAAATTCGTTATTGAAATGACACACGACTTTGGAATACTTTTTGAAAACACTTCAGTGTATGCATTAGAGAACAAGCGAATGTTTTGTTGACAGTAAGTAATATATTTATACACGATCGTTATTATGATTTAAACGAAATTTTTCAGGTTAAACAATATGATGATGGTTTCTAATTACGATGATTAAACATTTGGTTCTATGACCGCTGTGATGGGAATAACGGTGTGAGGATTTTAGTAAGTGATGCACTACATTTATAGAATGAGTAAACGCAAAAGTGGTTTTTAGTATCGAATGTCTATTCCAAAGTCTCCCCACCTAACCCTATAGGAAATCAATGTGACAATAAGAGATGTATTTATATATAGGTTTTAAATATATGTATAAGCAAATATAAATGAATGAATTATGTTAATATCTCACCACCTAACTAAATATGTTTACATACTGTATAACTCGATGCCACGGTTATGGAATTGAAAATAAATTGACAACTGAATCGCAAATTAGTGTTTCAGTGTAACTTTGAATTAGATATTTAACATTTCGGTTACGATTTCAGTGCAGCAATGCTGCACTGAAATCACGAAATTCGTGTAAAGTATATGTACGTTTGATACTGACTTGTACATTATACAAATCTTATTAAACTTAATATTATCTGAAAGAATTACAACTTTGTTACAAGAAAATTTTAGTAAGGAAAAGATAGTTATCAAAAGTTTTACTGTCTTCGTTTCTTTGAAGTTGTAACTTCCCATTTAAATTCGTTTTTTTATCGTGATAAAAGTTTATAAAACATTCGTTTTAGGAAGTATATTATGTAAATCCCTTAACTTGAATGTCAACCGTTTGATGTCACCGCTTTTTCTCTCGAGCTGATTTTGCCGTTAAATGACAACATATTTAATATTTTGTTCTGGTGTGCAAGACTTAGTGAATAGACACATCGAATTCGTTATGGTTTTCAATGAGATCTTTGATGGCCCTTATAAATTCCTAAATATAATATTCAATTTGTAACTAGATCAATTCTCTTGATTCCGAATATCAAAATGAAAAGTGTAAAAAAAGATCACAATGTATTTGACCCTGGACCTGCATGCTCAGCGTGGGGAATGTGGGTGAAATGCACTGAGGGGATTCCTATGTCTAGCATAGGATTTAAAACAGATTGATATTGAATATCCGCGTACTATATGCTCCGGATTTTGTATATATAATTTAAGCTGATTCGTTTATATTCATTCTCCTTATTAATGAAAAAGTTGCAATATTCCACTTTAATAATGTTTACTACGAATACAGAAAACTTACCATTGCACATTTATGAAATTAAAGATCAATTTGTTTAAAGTCAATGTCCTATCATGGAATAGGTACTGAGTTTATTGCCAAACACCGGACACATATCCAGACGCCGAGCCCCTGCTAGAAAATCTAAATTATTTTGCAGGGCAATTTTGCAGTGCTCGAACCGGAAATTGAACCCGGTATCTCTCGATCGGTAGTCGCACTTGCAACCAACAAGACCATCGAGACAATAAATAACATATATGTACGAATTTACTATCTACAAACCTACACTTAGCCAGCATGGTACACAACGGCCTTACCGCTTCTGATTGTGAGGAGTGCTACAATGGAACGATAAAAGAGTTCATGACGATGAAAATGTATGTTTGCGTAAGTTGAAAAAATACAGACAAGTAAATACGTAACATATAACTTATTTTTATGATACCTAGTAATATTTGTTTATAAGCCGCTCGTAGCAGATAAGATTACTTCAAAGAACTAAAGGTCATAACCTTTCGATTGTTTGTCATTGTCTTGTCTTCATGTACAGAGTGTTTACAGAATAGTTTAATATTAATAGTTAACAATATCATTAATATGCGATTATTATACGGTTCGAGGTAGTGTAATACAAGAGTCGATCAAACATTAATAAAATACGTGCTTTAAAATATACACTTCACGATATTTTTTTATTAAACGCTAAAAGAGCGTGGAGGAAAAATATGATCTCGGTTCCATGATTTATTGCGTTCTTTTAATGAAGCCTCGTGTATTTTTTGCTTGAAAATTATGGCGCGATTTCAATGTAAGTTTTGGGTAATGTTAGGATTTTGTACTTAAAATACATCGTTACATCATGTTCCGTACAGGCTAGGAACAGAATGCTTATCTCTATGGTCATAGATCTGCTGTTTCTCCCAGTTTAATTACTCTCTTCGTACATACACACCGGTTTCTGAGACTACATAGTTATATATTTCACGTCTGTAATCTCCGAAAAGGTACGCAGAAGAATGCAGAAAACTCCCACGTTTCACAAGAAAGAAGTTTCCCAAGAAGACAGTTATATATGTTACATTATTAAAATAATTAATGCTTTTAATTTCCTGCCATAATATTGTTATTTTTACTAGTATTATATTTATCGTTTATCAAACACATGCCATTCAAATAGGCGTTCTGAGTACCTATCGCGCAAATTGTAGGGCAGTGGGTTAACTGGTAATATGAACACATTTCCGCCATTATTAATCTCTTTGTTGAATGAAATGAGTAATTCATTATTAACCCGATTAGCACATAACTTGTACTCGTATTTGCTAAGTCAATAATGATTCAATAGACACTTTCGCTTATAAAGAAAGCGTGATATGAATAAATTTAATATAACACTGACCGCGGTAGAACTACCTGTATAAGGAAATACATTTTAGATAAAGTTCTTTTCATAATGTTTTTATTATTTTTATAGTAACTTTATATTTTCCCAGTGACAAGCTAGACACTGTACAAGTGAACGTTGACAATATTTATTTTATTTTAACATTGTACAAATTATTATTAATAATGATTAATTCAATTTATTTGAGATTTTTACTATTAGTTTTCGTCTTAAATAATGTAAATTCGATGTCAATAAAAGGTCCAGTTTTAACTAGATATGACCCTTGTGGTATCGGTGCGATATATTTTGACAAGGTTACGGAAAAATTGTGGCAAGGTGTGATTAACTTCGGTCTGTACCAGCAAATTGTTGAGCCTGAAATCGAATTATGGTTCAAGCAACAAATCATTATTTATGGCGTAAGTACAGTGTGCTTGTCGCTTTGGATAATTTTTGTAATATAATTATATTGAATAAGACTATGGCCGCAATTCTCTCATTCTGAGAGGAGACAGTTCCAGCAGTAAGACGATAAAAGGATAGGGAAAAAATATTATATTTATATTTCATACAGTATGCAGGGCACCGACTGTTAAATATCCCTATGCTTCCAATCCTGATGTCCTTGTATCTTCTATCAGTGTACTCTGCCTACCTTGTAAGAGACCTGGCGTGACTTAAACAAAGCTCTATATAATAAACACAGAAATTTCCGGAATAACCATAATTACAACTCTTTAGGACTTGTTTTTCCTTCACAGACTTCCCAAAACAGCACGGTGCGTATGAGAAACAACTGGCACGACTTCGCTATAAAACCGATAGGCGTTTTACCGAAGACGTACACTTTCTACATATCCATCAACGAGCCGAATCCAGAGAATGTTCCAGTCGTCACCAAATTCAGTTTCAACAACGTGACGTTATGTGACGAATCGATAAAGGTAAAATGTTACGAAATATATATTATGCCAGAGTTTTAAAACTATTTAAATAGACATTTAGTGAATACAACATTTTGATGATGTGTTGCAAATACATATTACCATATTCTTTCTAATATTTTTAATGTAAAAAAATCCCAGTGGAACTATTCAGTAACAATTTATTATTTGGTATTGTAAAATATTTTGCGAGCAAAGAAATGTTGCCGCCGGGTTTACAAACAGTGAGTTGCGTGACACATTTTAATGGCAACCGGCTGCTAAGTTTCCAAGTGCCATTTCCTGACACGTCCACATAACAAGACGACATTGACGAGAGGAATCCCTTTGATTATCGCGCGAATATCTCTTTGAAGCGGAATAACAACCCCACGCTTGCAATTTGCGAGCCGATTTTGCACCGAGCCCCGCGGAATTCCCATACACACACGTTGTTAGAAACATTTTTAAATTGTTCAATGTAACATGTGCGTCAGACTTCTATACAGCTTCAGCGAAGGTTCTTTTCATTTATACAAATATTTAGATTTTAGGTGCTGTCGTTATCTGCGTCCGGATTTCCTTAAATAAAATATCATTTCTTTTATAACATTTTATATTCTAAACTATTTTAAAATCGTTGCACTGCACAAGTGCTACAATTTTTTTTATACTGGTATTTAATAATATTCTACAACCTTCTTATTGTAATAGCGCTGATAACAATAATAATAATTATTTTATTTCAGAGAACACAAACAATAGCTGCGTTGAATGTGACGAAGAAGGACGACACCAGGTACCGCCACGTCTGCGGCAGGCGTTCCTTGGACCACGCCGAGCTGAACACTCTGAGGACGGAGGCCCACGCTGGCGATTGGCCTTGGCATGTGGCCATATTGATCCAACATCCGGGCAACGATCAATTTAAATACCAATGTGGCGGGAATATCATATCCAATACAGCTATTTTGACAGGTTATAATCTATTGAGTTATATTTTACCATTTGATTTCTTAAGTTACGTGTGATTATATTTTTCTAATTATAAGCTACCATTTGTAGTTATTGCTATTCGGTTGTATTTAATGAAACTTTAAATATGAATTTGCTTTAAATTATTTAAATATAAGACTGTGTCTACATTAAGTACATTATTCATAATCATGAGTGATATTATTGAGTTGACACAATTTAAAACTAAAAGAAAATATTTTAAAAATTCCTTTATGCTTCATGACGTCGTATATATACGTAAACTTTAACGTTTAATTGTTTCAGCTGGACACTGCCTGTTTTTAAATGATATTGAAATAACAAAAAATATGATCAGAATTGAGGCGGGTGTGTCCGATTTAAGGGACGCTAACCAAGTTGGAAGGCAAAGTTTTGTAGTAAGTGACGAAATTAACAATATTAGTTATTGTTACATTAAACTGCTTTGTTGGTCGTGTTGGTCGCAAGCGCGACTGCCGATCGAGAAGCACCGGGTTTGAATCCAAAGTCAGGCGCTATTGGATTTTTCTAATTTAATTTTTCTAGTAGCTATGTGCCTATACTTAACCCACATCATAGTGAGGTATACCCGTAACTGGTAAAACTACACTCCTCTGCCCACCTATTCGACAATTACTGGCGTGATTTTACGCGAGTTACAAAACATAACGATCTGCTAATGGAAAATAATATTATTAAAAAATCTTAGTAAACAATAGATAGTCTTTAGATGTCCCTTATTAAAAATGTTAGAAATTTAAATATTTATTCTAAGTTTGTCAATAAGTACCTACCTGTGTTTTGGTAAGAACCTTGTTAGTGACACAGCTTCATGCCTGTTTTTGAAGTATATTATGTGCTACAAATTAGGCTTCAGCAATATTACAAAGTAGTCTTATTGTCTTTGCACGAATTTTGTTGTATGATAAAAAAAACATACTTTATCATGAAGTTTTAATTATGATTTGAATAAATGTTTGTTTGGTTATGAATGTATTCTCACGAACGTCACTGATACTATTCGGATATGGTATGGAATCCAAACGCACCATACGGAAACTGAAATTATCTAAACGGGGAATCATCGACGGTATATTATCTAAGCCCTAAATTGAATACATAGTGCAGAAAACTTGAACACAATGTAAAAAAAATTAAAATAAAGTTCTTAACATAACATCTTTATTCCAATTATACGGAAAATAATATTGTTAGCATAATTTATACATGCCAGTGTAACTGACTGAGTCACAATTGCATGTGCAAATTGAACTAATGAGAAAATAATCAAAAAAGTAGTCAAAAAAAATTGCATTTTTTTATTAGTATATAAATACTGCGTTATAACTTAAACTAAGTTACTTCAACTAAGAGGCGCGTAAAAGACTAAATGGTGAAACATGGGAGTGTTCTACATTAATCTGCCTACCTCTTCGGGGATTACAGGCGTGAAGTAACTTTTTTTTACGTAAAAATATCTATCGGCTAATATCATCACCATTAGCTTATTATAGTCCACCGCTGGTTATAAGCCTCCCTTAATAAGGTATTGTCTGTTATTTATATATTGTTCATAACTCTATTATCGATTCATAAAATTTTATTTTTCGTTATATAGCTAAATGAGAAGGCGTATACCATTAGCGCCACTCATTTAGCTACACCACTAATCTTCTTTTTAATAAATAAACTGTCTGTTACTCTAGGCTTACGCGTTGAAGATCGTTTGATATGTTTCAGCGTAATTTCAAATGTTTCAGCCTGAAAAAATAATTTTACATCCCGGCTACGACGTCAAGGAGGCTACTTCGGACCTCGCCATCCTCATCGTGAAACCGTTCAATTTCACTGAATACCTCCAGCCCATATGCATATGGGGCCCGGTTTATGACAAAACAGCGCTTTATGGAAAAGAAGCAGCGGTTAGTGTGCTAATTAACTTAATTAGATGTTACTTATTATCGTTGTACATTGTACATAAAAAAAATCCACCTGTGAAACTTTTAAAGTTGTAGTAAGCGGAAATATCGTGTTTGTAAGCGATTTCTGGACAATTCCTTAAATATAATATTAATTTATCAGGTGGTGGGTTTCGGAACTACTGAACAGAATAAGCTGTCCGATACATTAAGAGCTACGAACATAATGGTACAAAATGACACCACCTGCCTCGCCTACTCCCAGAAACTTTACAGACCGTTGCTAAACGAATTCACTTTCTGCGCGGGTTTTGGACCTGATTCTGGTAAGACATTATAATATCCGCTGCTTAATTCTATATCAAATATATAACCGGGGTTATATAGTTATGCATTAATTCAATATTTATAACTTACTTTATTTACAGCCAAAATAATATAACGTTTGAGACTGTCCAAAAATCTTCATCCAAAACGTGAGCAATTGCCAACATGCTACCTAATTGTTTTCACCTCAGGTATAAACCCTCGCAACGGCGACAGCGGCGGTGGGCTGGCGGTGCCGACGATGCAGAGCGACCACAGGATCAGCTGGTTCCTGCGCGGCGTGCTGTCCAAGTGCGGCGTCGACCCACCGAGCACCGTCTGCGACACCAAGTACTACGTGGTGTACACCGACGTCGGCCCCCACTACGGCTGGATCTATCACAACTCGGGGCTGGGGTACAGGAGTAATATATTGCATTGATGTAATCGATTGGGGTTATGTGGGTAATTTGTGATACGACAAATTAGTTTAAGGATCATTTTATATAATGGTAGAAAGAGGCACAGATAATTATTGTTATTACTAAACATGTATCAAATATTGTGTATCGGATTATCTCAAGTATGTTATTGTTGGAAGGCCCGACTAGTTTTGTTATTAGACGTTTAGTAAATTTAGTTCATCATTCTGATGCGGAAAATAATTGAATTGCTTGTCGTCTCATAACGCTCAACAACGAACAGTGCTTGTAATAAACCACTTAAATAACATTTCATACTGTTTGACACGTTTAGTAATGTTTAACAATGCACGCCTTACAGTACTAAAAAAATGCGTGGCGTAAAAGGGCGTGTGAAGTCTGCCAACCCACACTTGGGCAGCGTGGTAGACTATGGTCTGTACCCCCTCATTCTGAAAAGAGACCCATGTTCGAACGGTGGAACAATGAAATTTGATTGTTATAACAGTTGAATATCGAGTTACATAGTAACATGCTGCGTTAGCTGCTATGCTCATTTGATTGCTTCGAATTTATCGTTAAGATGTCCTTTACGCCGGTTCAAAGACCAAATATTTTCAAATTTTCCTACTCTATTGTAGTTTTGTAAATAAAATAGTTGTTGTAAATAATTTCGTAATATGATTATGAAAAATATAGAAAGGTGGAGCCAAAATTGATTTACCAATAAAAGGTATAATTCACTTCAATAAGATCGATATATTATAGTTCTATGTAAGTAGTTGTACTCATACTCAAGAAATGTAACGTTGTAGTAACGATAATTTTAATTTATATTAATTGATATTTAAGGCCACTTTTATATGTTTAATGCAATTGTAAATTTATATTATTAAAAGTACCTTACAGAGTTGCATAATGAACACAAGAGCGAGACTTCCGAAAACGCTTTTAACTACGATAGTCAACTAGAAGGGTAACCTTTTCTATTGGAGACCCATTTTGCAGAATTACAGAATAAATGGTCGTGATGATAATGATGATATAATGAACGTGATATTAGAAATTTAATTTCGTACTTATATATTCCATTAAAATACGTATAGTTTAAGGAATCAACTTTTAATAAAGAGTGTCTCAACAACTATTTTGCAGGGTATTTTCTTTTGTAACCATATTTGATTTATTTAAATTCTATTACTAACATGAAACTAGGTTAGCAACGGCGTACTTAATACCTAAAGACAATCTCTACCGACCCAAAGTGACGGGGAAAATAAGGCCCAAAGTTATGGGGAAAATAATAAGGAAAATAAGGGGAAAATAATATAACAATGAATTTATATGGTATACTTAGTCGTTATATAATTTAAATACTCTACCAAAATACACATGTATATGAAATAAAACTGACCATTTGGTAGTCATATGTCGTCATTGTAACATGTATATACATGAAATTTTATATTTAATATGATTTAACACTCATACTTTAGTTCACACTTTGCTTTCTAATCGTTACTATTTATCATACCATGTATTGTTTTAAAATGTAATCAAACGTTTGCTACTTACAAACACAAATATTCTCACGCCGAATCCCTTACAAGGAATACAGAGAGCACAGAGTCCCGAGTCTCGGAGTTTTCTAACTAGCAGTTCTGCTATTACTGTTATACTTCAAACTGTATCGTTGAACTTTGTTCGAGGGTATTGATAACTAAATCCGCCATCAGATCAGACCTCTTAATAAACAGGCGACATCTGTCTCCAAGTTAGTTCCTTATTAATACAAAGATTAAAAAGTTAATAAAAGTGAAAGACGTAATACAGTCTTTTTAATACAAAAGCTTTATCTTCGGTGACACTTTTAATAAGATTTTAATAAATTATGCGGAACACTGTCTTGAAAGTGACGTAGCATTTTCAAGATAACGTGGACATTTTTTTGCTCTTTTGTATTCTGAAGAAATATGATTATGCTGCCATTTATTAAATATTCAGCGCCGTTCGGAGACAATACATTTTTTAATATCACGCACCGGGTTACAATCAAACTGAGCTCACGAGTATTATCTTGATATAGGGATAATTTATTAGTATACTTATGAACTCGTATGATGTGTATATTTGCTTTGTATTGGTTTAGGTTTGAAAAGTTATTATTTTACTAAACAAATCGACTGCCTCGGAAGACACATTAACATAAGCTTTATTGGATTCGTTATTTTGTGACTGTAACATAAGTACGAGTCATTATTAATTAATATAAAAAATGTATATTTAGTTATTAATTGAATCGTCAGTATCAACCTACAGCATGCCATAGCTGGACACAGGCCTCCCTGATTTATATTTTCCTCCCTGATTTAGATTTATATAATAATGATTATTTCTATATTTACAAAAAAAAATTGACTGCCTCGTTGGTCTTGTTGGTTACAAGTGCGACTGCCGATCGGGAGGTCCCGGGTTCGATTCCCAGGTCGAACACTACAAAATTTTCTAATTTACATTTTCTAGAAGTTTACATATTCTATAGTGGAACGTAAACGTAACTGGTGAAACTTGGGAGTTTTCTGCATTCCTCTGTCTACCTCTTCGGGGATTACAGGCGTGAAGTTACGCTTTTTTTCCAAAAAACATATGTAAAATTTGTGGTTAGTGTATGAATAATAGGCTTACCATGTGATCCATAGCGGAACATAACTTAAATTGTGAATCGTGGGAGCTTACGTTGCCACCTATCTAACCTGGGATTACGGGCGTGACGTTAAGTTCGTTGCAAGTGAAAGAGAATTTTATTCGAAAATATAATAATGTTCCAAGAAGTGTCTTAAAACGAGCAACCGACGTCTGCTTTTATGGAAACTACTCGCACAAAGTACGGGGTAATTGAATTTACGTATTACAGCGTTCGTCCTAGCTGGATCAAAATTGGCTTTTATAACAGATTGCTTTCATAGAAAGATAATTTATTAAAAATTATATCACATATAACATAGTAAAGTCAATTTACCTAAATCGATTCGTGCACGACTCATTTGTGAACATCTAATCTTTATCGATTACATACTTCGGTTGCGCGAATATTATTATTGTATCAATAATAAAACTATACGAACACACGATGTTCTACCTACCCGACTATCTTATAAGGAATCTGGAGTGATTATGAACAATACCATAATCATATTCATCAACCCATTGCGGTCCACTGTTGGACATGAACCTCCCCAGTGTGATATACGAGTTTGCCCATAATCCCCACACTGTGCATGCTTACTGGATTCGTAGAGTATATTATAGTATGTACCTACATATAGTGTAGACTACAGTTTGTAAAGTATAGACAGTGCGTTGATATCGCAGTGCGTCATTAGCGCAAGCTACAGGTGATCTCTTGTGCGGCAAGCGTTGGGCACTG
>DWEI01004815.1:0-11328 GCA_018245875.1 Mysoria ambigua
TAGCGTTCGACCCGGGAATCGAACCCGGGACCACTCGATCGGCAGTCGCACTTGCAACCAACACGACCAACGAGGCAACGAGGTACTACATATATACTTATATTGTGGTCACCCTCCACTAACAGCGATATTATATCTGAACATTTGTTACCAATTTCAAAGAAGTCAGTAGAAGGACTATCAATGACAATTAGGTCATTTTACGAGTGTGTATATTCGTTTTGATTAAAGATATTAGTAAATATGAGTTTTATGGCATAATGATAGAAGTCTTACCTAATATAATATTTTGTTATATACATATATGTATATGGCCTATAAAACTTATGGTCAGATAATAATTTCTAGGTAGGAGTCAAGTAAATATTACTTTTTTCAGAATTACTTACTGGTTATTGTTAGCGATAACAAAAAATAAACTTTGAGATATGACGAAAATTTTGACGATTAAGATTAATGTTATTATTCAAGCTGTTATTTTTACTATAAAAAGACTGGGAAATGGACACTGCCGAAACATATTAAAGCCCCACAGCCGGCTTTTCAAGTCACTTAAGTGCTATATAAAAGTTTCGACAGACAACAGACAATAAATTAAAACTTTATTTGTATATTCGAGAAATAATAATTGAGAACTCCCCAGTGAATAATCTCAGTAATTTACTAAAAACATTTCGAAAATATAGAAGTATCTTCATTTGAATGTGAGAATATATCTTGATGAAACATATTTTCGAATCGATTTTTCTATTTATTAGTCCGAGACGAATTCACTTACCACTACCAATGTCTGTAAATTATTTAAGATTACGTGTTACATGATTATACTTGTAATATTCAAAGTATGTCTCACTTTCATACATACATGGACTAACTTTATGGTATCATACAGGGAATGCATGTTACCAATGAATGTATTCATACACACGCTGACAGTTTAAATTGTTTTGCCATCCAAAGCCAAAGATCCATTTGACATAACCAGTACTACGCCAATGTACCTAGTAAAAGATTTCGGGTGCTATTCCCAGAAACGTAAAATAAATATTCATATATCTACATATATATGTATAAACTAGCGTTCGCTAATGTTTTTATGTAAAATGTTTTGTCCACCTTAAATTGCATTAAATTTTGACATTGAAATGTATATTGAATCCTTTCTTTACACGTGTTAATCGATACTACTGTCATATCTTATTCCAATGTCGTCTTGTCTATCGTTTTATCTATCTTTTGGACAAAAAGAAAGAATCAGTAGTGGGATCTGATAGGCAATAAGTGTTATTTATGTTCCAGCCACCACATCGCGTCGGAGGCACCGTCGGCCGGCGCGCCGCGCGGGGCTCGCTGTATCGTTTATTCAAAATGCTCTCAAAATGGACAGCACGCTGGGCTACTCTGTCGCGGTGGTATTGTGGCCGACTCGTACTTGGCTGGAACACAACAGTGTACATGTACAGAGATTAAATGTACCTTCGTATGGTGAGGCTTTATTAATTGAATAAAAGAAAAAAGGTTTTTTCATCGGTTAATCTAACTTAGGTATGTTTTGATTGTGCGCACATATATGGTGGAAGTACAGAGCGACTGTTTGCATTTATATAACAAAGTTTTAGTATACCTATTTTTCACAACGAATAGAGAAAAAGAAAGAATCCTTCAAGTGGAATATTGATTTTCAACTGACACCGTGGCTGACTAATGATTGTCATAAACAAATGAAAACGTATTTCCTTAGTGCGCGTGAATATTTAATGTATACTTGTATCTATAGTGTTAATTTCTAAGGGTCGATTCAAACGACATATCTCATAATAAGGCTAATATATAAACATGTATAATGTAAATTATGCCCCTTAGTAGAATTCGAGTCGCCTGCAAGTTTCTACAAAAACGAGTCAATAGTCTGTACTTGCAACTAAGTAAATGTCGAAAACGAACGGTAACATTACATAATAAAACAATACTTTGGGACTGACGTTTGACATTGCTCGCACGCTATTAGCCTTTGAGAAACATTCGTGAACAAATGCGCAATGTAACGAGTACATTCGAGGTAAGAACCAAACGCCTCAACCCATATTTATTTTTATCCCGCCACCTCTTCACGAACAACACAACTTCACGGCGAGCCGAGAAAGCTCGTGGAACGGAATTACGATCTCCACGTTCCCAAAGCCTCACTCCGAACTGCAGACCACTTAGGCATGTTGCACTAACATTTCATATATTCCGACAGACGGAACAGAACGTTCTCCAAGAACAACAAAGGAAATACGAGAACGAAGGGCGCACAGACACCGTGTTTTCTTGAGACCGTATTAAAAAAAATCACGACATCACACTTTCGTATCTTATCCGTATACTAAAATTTCTACCGTTTCCGTAGCGTATATGACGCTGACAGATAAAAACAACACTTAAGTTTACTTAAACTAAACTGATTACCAATTACTATGTAGAAGATGTACTGAAGAGAACATATTTAGCGGCCCATCGCCCATTTAGTTAAGCTGAAACCTGAAAAAGTTTATTCACACATACGAATACATAAGTCTCATAAAAAGTCTAGAGGTAAAAGTAGGAACACTTTCAAAGAACACATCAGACATTTCAATATTTGTGAAGCGACGGGAAATAAGCGTGACAAAAAGTGAAGGTAAATAATATAGAAAATTGAGAACTTTTATTGTGAAATTGAAACGATTTTCGGCGGCCAAAAAACTGACCAAGATCTCGTTCTAGGCAACAATAAAAAAACAGAGTAAATGAGAACGAAGAACGGTAACGATCCAAACGATCCACTTCAGCGCGAGGCACAGGTGCGGTACACCGAGATAAAGACTCCGAGAAACTCTCGACGCTCTTACAAGTGAAATGTTAATCGCTACCGAAGGAATTGCGCCGACAGCTCGACTTAGGCGCTCGAGTTATACTCCTAGTGTTTTAAGAACACGAACGACAGTAACGATCCAATACATTAGTCAGCTGGATATCGTGTTTCCAATAACAAGAATACACAATAAATTTGAGTATATTACGTTTAAGTAGTCAATACTATTCTTGTACCTACCGATAGTCTTGAACGCCATTATAAATTGATTTTAAAAAATGTTTTTCAAATATCAGAATTTCAAATAGTCTTCCATTAAATACAAGAAGTAAAATATTGTTACAACCCCACACAAAACTACCAAAATACTTAACAGACGTACAAAGACACCAGCCAGCTCCGGCGATTGTTTTAATTTTATTGTCAGCAAAATTAAACAACTAAGAATATACTACAACTAAAAGACTTCAGTATAACACAAACAGCGCAGGTCCCTGGGCGCGAGATTCCACCTCTGAACCGGTGAGCTTCCCGACAATCCGACGCCAGTACTCGTGGAGCCCTGCTGCGGGCAGACGTGTACTATATTAACTTTATAGGCTACAGGCCTCTGACTATAGGCTGTAAGCACCCGTGTATACAGGACTAAGAATGCATAAGCAACAAATATTCCAATGAATTAAATGAATTAATAATAGGGTGATTTGTCGAGTCCTGATAGAAAGTCCTGGATTCAAATCCCGGATGGGGTACTTTTGGATTATTTTTACTAAAATTTCTAGTGGAGGTTGTGGGTCTGGATTTTTGCCCATACAACGGGCACCACCATTAAGTTGACCACTTATTATTTAGTGGGACGTAAACCTAATTGGTCAAACGTGGCAGTGTAATACACCTGCCTATCCTTTCGGGATAATATAAGCATAATGTTATTTTATTATGTAACCGGGTCTGGTGGAACATAGGAGTGTCACATGGGAGCACTATACTTCTCCACCTACCCCCTCATGGAGACAGGCGTGATGTTACGTTCGGTACGCAAGAACACGTCGTGGACCTACCACGCAGTGATAGAAAAATCAAAACAAACCCCCAAAGGGACGTGGAGCCGTTTGCGTTACTTTCCTCCCTTCATCTGGTTCGCGGTGGGCAATAAATTAATAGTAATGGTCGAAACTTCCGCAGAACATTGAAACACGGCGCGACTTACCGCTGAGGCCATATCTCGCCTGTCGCCCGCTTAATAATGCCAGGGCCACACTGGTACGTACCTGCGGACAACACGAAATGCGTTTAAATATTGTTCTATTTCATTATATGCATTAATTAATAATCATTTTATTGTAAGGGACTCGGCGTGAAGATATGTATGTATGTAATCTGATTGTTAAATGTTTCGTGAGTGTTACACATAATTAACTATTAAGCCGGCTAGGCTCACGTATGTGTTTTGCGGGATGACTCGACTGGTTTCGGACCTATACGAGGTCCTTTCTCATGAGCTTCCTTCATTGACTGTATATACGTACCTTATAATGAATAAAATAATTTAAATTTGAATTTGAATTTGAAGCTCCCGCCAATTGCAGCGAGGTCGCGGCGGAGACTGGGAATATTATATTAATCCGCCCACCACTTATAGGAGATGCAGGCGTGATGTTACGTTACAATATAGTTCAGTAACGTTACATTCTATTTAATTCTACCCTTTTATTTTAGTGAAATTTTGCTGGACTTTATATCTACATATAAGTATGACGTATGACTGTGACGAAAATATAAAATAGAGGTTTGAAGTTATAAAGTAAGACGTTTCTGTTAACAAATTAAAAAAATATATACTATCACCTAGAATTATATTACAATAGCCACTAAAAGGCCATAAACGACGTGCTACGAGAGCATTTATTGCCAAACCATAGTCACATGACTATAATCTAACCCTGCTATCACACCGAAACACTATAAACGGACCTATAAACGAAATATACCTTGGAACAATGGCCACCGATAATTTATATCGCCTTCATAATACCTATACAGAGCGCAATTTACTGCGGGAAAATTAATTTGGCGATACTAGGCGGGCGGGAGTTATCCGTTCCACGGCCTCTGGGACACAAACTTACATCGATTGTTTTACTGGAACCATAAAACACATTGTGTTTGTGTCACTCATACACTCGAGTACAGTCTGAGTGGCAGACGGTAAATAGAAGTTTGCGAACTATGGAAATGGGTGGCGTTTCTTGGATCCAAAAAATTTTTTACTTTTAAACACTTCTATTGAACTTCAATACATTAAACAAAACGTACTACAAATCTACAGTTAAACCACGTAATGCGTATTAAAGGGGGCTCGAAACAGCTCAGGTTACATTAACTTAAAGGTACGAATCTTAGAGAATTCGCAATACACCAGTGTTATGCTCTAGTCTTCGGCAATTGCGAGAAAGATCCTTGCCAAGTTGTGGGATGTAATAATTCTTGCACGACGCCACTGAGCTCGATTTTTAACGCTTCTCATGCAATTATTATTTAAGGATGTAAAAAAGTGTATCTATAGGGAAAATACTACTATTTTTACTTGTATTTACAGCGAAATCATCAGTACATCGTAACAATTAAAATCTAATAATTCTCCATAAAAGTTAGGAGCAAACCAAAACATGACGAGCTTGGAACAGCTTGGAACATTTGCAAATTAATTCGGGAGATAAACAGTGCAATGTATTATGTGTACATTTCATACGCAGACGAATATTCCTCTTAGAGGCATAAAATTGTGCCACTCCGCAAAGAATCCCGTAATCAAAAAAGTAAATGAGGAACAAGCAAACAGATGGAATGGAAATTCCTTTATCTTGCACATCAACGCAAGTATTCATTACATTAGACGAATGAAGTCGTAAAAAGACTTATGACTTGTAGAAATGTAGTATTACAACTCTCATCCCCCAAGGGAATGGAAGTGGTGAAAGAATTCTTTACATACACCACCCTTAATCCACCCCCCCTAGCTCACCCCGTGTCAATCCCCTCCAATTCGTCATTGCCGTAATTCGTCACGCCGATGGACCGGTCACTCTGCCAAATACCTCATTCGCATACAGATGTTATCGTGTTTTCCGATTGACTTATTCCGTAAGAATTTCGCTGAGTAAGTTCAAGGCACAATACGGTATGGGTTAAATACGTTTAGCTTCAGCTTACCGTGTACGAAGTAATGCTTCGTTTTGGCAACGAAATAATATCAGTACCAGTAAACAAATTTTTGATACGAAAGTGAAGGCGTTTTTAAAATAAATTAGACAATGCACATGTTATATAAAATCTTTGATACATATATACATAAAAATTTCACGCCAGGTTCCTTACGAGGTAAGCAGAGAGCACCGAGTGCCAAATGACTCTACCCTTATAGATCTGACTCGATTCTTCTACTCTACATTCATCGTTCACTTCACACACGCCCGCCGATTTCGGAGGAAGGCATTGATAGAATATAAAATTCAGAAATAACCATGTAAATGAGTGGATGTTGCAAGTGGAACGTAATCACTCAATCCTGCCTACAGTTTATCACCTGAAGGATTACAGGGTTGCTCGTAACATTTCCAATACCGAACGTAATATCCCGCCATCGTGCGCCGCTTAAATCTTGATAACCCGGCATTAAATAACAATCGTCTGGCTTCATCTTCTGACGTTTTCAATAGAGCTCCAGAGTTTCAGTGCTTCGTGATCTGAAGCTCCCTTGAATACCGGTGATTCATTAAGTAAGGGCTCCGAGAGAAATATGGTATTGAATGGAATAATTGCGGAGCAATCTTTATAGGGTTGCCGTCGAAGGACAATTAAAATCTCAAACATAATAAGCGGCCGCGCTTGAGTGTAGGAGTGGGGGGAGGTTTAGACCTCAAGCCATAATTGATATTTAATAAAAATCCACAAAAATAAATTTCGTGAGTCATATAAGTTACATGTCTAATATTCTTTCAATCATCACTCATGTTGCCGCCGCGACCTCGCTGCGATCGGCGGGAGCTCACGAGGAAGGACCTCGTATAGGTCCGAAATTAGTCGGGCCATCACGAAAAAACATATGTGAGTCCAGCCGGCTTAATAGTTAATTACATACGTTACGTGTATAAAAAATAATAAATATAAGGTAGTACACAAGAAGTAACTGAATTTCTATTTATGTTTTTTTGTATTGAAAACGCTTAAAGCTTATAACCCTATTGAAATAATATTAAAAGTATTGCTTGGGAACCCTATTTTTACAGTATAAAAACCTAGTGAAAGAGTACTTTCAGCTAAGCCGGTACTGTAGTCAACGAGACTGAGCGTTTTTATTCGTTTTTTCTTAAGAATACCATCTTAGCTGGCAGGCGATAATGGCATTAGCTTATTTTACATATAAAAAAATATTGTACACTGTCCGTATTGCTGAATTTAAAAGATAAGAAAAAAATATATAAGATAAATAAATAATAGATAATTATGGAAATCAGCTTACCCGCTTCTTGGCAATCGTATTAGACTGTGATCTAGAATCTGTCGGTCTCCGAGGAACCCCGTGTTTAACAGTCGAACAAGATAAAGCTTGAGGACGATAAGGATGAAATATAGACATGTGGTCTTGTGACTATTTGTAGGTACTTTTAGCAAATGTGCAAAGTGTGTAGCAAAGTGATAATATCAAAGATATGTAATAATAATAATATTGCATTAATATTCAATATTTGCCATTCACTGCTTTCTGTCTACCCCGTAAGGTACCTGGCGTTAAGTTGTGTATGTGTATGTATATTGTATAAAAAAAATATACCAATCTAATATTTCGTGCAGATAGGGAAGTGTTAACGCAGCAGCAAAATCAAAATTACAATAACTGACAAAGCCAGGAACAAAACGCAAGTCATCTAACAGAATTAGAGGGAAATGTTATTTTAACAAAACGCTTTTATTCCGAGGAGTTTACAGAACTAAGTAATGTACGTACTAATTAAGACGTTATTTTTATCTTGTTTTTTTGTTAGCGTACTTCCAAGAAGATACTTAATGTCGGGGTTGAAGGAGGGCGAACAAAAAATTGTGTTACGACTAAATGTGAAGGGAATGATCTAATAAATTCTGTCATCGCAGTACAACAGTCTAGGTATGGAATCATCTAGACAAAAGTATTATTATTATGAAATGAATTATTATATAATTATTATTTTAAAGAGAACATCATCTATCAAAACTCCGCCCCAACAACCATAAAACGATCAAAATTAAAAATCGAATTATTTACGGATAACATTGCAATACAGCAGCAATGAATACACGATGAAAGATCCACAGACAAGGCTCAATATTTGTATATAAATGTAAATAAAATTCACTCTAACGACTGCGGGAGATCGTAAAAAATTCAATTCCTCCGTCCAGACATCGGCACCGCCCATTGTTTGAGCGACACTCTCAATTGTCAAGTGCTTAATTAAATTTCGCAGCTGTACGCCGTACTTTTATCCACTTTTATTCTACATGTATTATTACCCATAGAATCCCAGCGATCTCAAAACAAAAGTAACATCACGCTTGAGATCCACGAAGAGGTAGGCGGAGGGGGGCAGTACACCGTCACGTTTCACCACGCCGAGCGCCGATTATACTGAGCGGACTGTACGAATAAAGTTCACTTCTCCGACTGTTATCAGTCGCATCGAACGCTCGGAGGGTAACAAACGTGTCGTAGCTACACCCTCGTCACGGCGCGTCGTTGGCTGGGACGGTATGCGTCACACTGATGCCGCTGGAGATTTGACCCGCTCTGGAATTTCCAAGCATCGGAGGTTAGAATGAGAAATAGTATTTAAATCGTACTAAAACGTGTATCTACAATCAAGATATAATTTTACACACATACATACATATCTTCACGCCAGGTCCCTTACGGGGTAGGCAGAGAGCATGACGTGCCAAATATCTCTATCCTTACAGACCTGCCGCGCCTCCTCCACATGCATAACTCTGTTCATACATGCACGCCGGTTTCGGAGGCTTCTGACTCCCCCTCAGCCAATATTTGTCCTATTCCGTCAAGATAGGTGAGACTTGGCCTCCCTCGGCACCTGCATCCCTCAACATTCGTATTGTGTATGTTAAATGTTAATGTTATTTAATATTTTCATGTTCTTTACTCCATCCTAGGGGCCACCTTTACTCCATCCTACTGCTAGGCACGGATCTCTGGAACAGCTGGATCTTTGGCGCACATGCCACCACGACGTTCCATTGCGAACTAGCAGATAATTAAAAATAACGTTCTAGATGTGATATTCATTAGAGACAAGTAATAAAATATAATAAATCTTTTAAACTAGGCACGTGCAGTGTAATCTTATTAGTATGTATTAATTTATCGAGTGCGTAATCAATAATACAATCAGTTGTAGTCATCGTCCGATAGATGGCGTTACTTGTCGTTGTAGTGTAGCCGACGATAGACTCTCATCGCGTGAGTCACAGCGAGCCAGACGGAGGTCGATTATCTTATATATACAGAAGGCCGTAAAGTTACATCATTTGAATGCTTAAACAATACACATAAATAATGTATGTCTCATTATACCCTAGTATTAATTTAGTGTTTGGGCGGCCGTTAAATGGTCAATGACGCACATAGGCATTTTTGTTCTACATAACATAAAATTACAACAGATCACAGAATCACAACTCTTAAGGTGTAATTCGGATAATGTATTAACGTGTGTTCCTAAATGGGAACAGAAAATGCAAGAGCTGCGATTGCGCCGGAAGGAAAATATACAGTTGTAATATGAATGTTTACAATACAGATTCGAACGCGACATTGTGTGGGGAATTCTATTGACGACAACTGCATTACTACATTATACTATACATACTAACATTATGCAAATTTAATATATCCGTCAATTGCGTTTATGCGATAGCAAATAAATATATAATATTTATATTTATAACTGCATGATTGATATATTAAAACGACTTAAACCAATTTATCTTAGCATACTTAATTCCAATCTGATTGAGTAGGCTTAAAACCAAACGTTCTAACGTCTGTATTCATAAACACTTACAGAAAGACACATACCATTCAATGTTCCATCTCGTTCCATCGCAGTGCAATCGCACTATGATGGGTAGAGGACAAAACACTCAAATATCGTGAACATCTACTGAACGTTTGTAAATACGGCCCGCAAATGTTGCCTAGTGCACAGATGCAAAAAAAAAGGTACAAGGTTAACGAGTGTTCGTGTACCGCGGTACCGAGCCAAGGTTGGGGGCAACTCTGCGCTCTCCGCACTCGGCACTCTCATTAGTGGTTCTCAAAGTTTGATGATCGTGGAACGGCTCAACCCTCGGAGGTATATTAACATTGTGTAATGCTCACTTGTTCTGAAGCTGCGATAAATTCCCCGCGCGGTGCAGTGACGTCATTACATTTTTAATGACACCTCCGATACCGCAGTCACCAGTGCGCCAGTCTGCCTACTGAAGTTAAAAAAAACATAACATCACGCCTGTAATACCCGTAAGGGTAGACAGAACATTCCCACGATTCACCAGTAACGTTTACGTCCTACTATGGTATAGGTGATGAGCCTGTTGCCATGCATCGGGCGCTGGAAGTTACGCGTTCGTATTCCCATCTAGGTGTATCAATTTGTTTTATGTCCATCTTACATCTAATTAAGCAAAACCTTTGCTACTAAAAATTAAAGACATATTGTAGAAGGCGATAAGGACTCCTCCAATTCTGTGTTGCAACGTTAACTTGACTGGTTAACTGTACAACATTGCACTGTCTACCTCATCGGGGATTACAATTGTGAAGTTACTTTTTTTCTACAGATACACATTGGTGCTAATTACGAGGAGTTTTGTCCTCAGTGAGAATCGGTTCCACGCCGTCGGCTCAATTTACGAATGCCAATGTACCTACTCGTATAAATGATAACTCCAATATATATATATTTTAACTGCAGATATATGACACATGTCCTTTGTCTATGAGGCAGTAAGACGTTGACGACAGTGGGAATTCCAGTAAATTTTAGTGCAATGTTGCTCGAACTTTAAGTGTTCCGAAGTCTTGTGAGTAAATTTAACGACTCTCTACAGAGCTGAAGAGATACGTATCAAAATAAGTAGCTCTATGGAACCATTAAAGTATTGAAATTCTCGATTTTCCACTGAACTGCCAATCAAGGGTTACGTCAGTAACGTCACTCAATTGCCACGTTACAGGATGAAGCAGACAAGACAAAAACTTCACGCCCGTATTTCTTCGAAGGGATCGGCAGAGCCCACTTGTCACCAGTTACGTTGGGCATATCGATTACCTCGGGGCCATCACACACTCCGAGCCACTAAAAAAACATCTAGAAACTCAACTTACAAAAAACCACTTGACCAACGATATAATAACTGGACTGGACTATTTGAGACGA
>DWEI01004816.1:0-11327 GCA_018245875.1 Mysoria ambigua
GCTATTGTTGTCATAAATTGTCAAAGTTACTGAGCAAAATTTAATGAGTGATTGTGTTTGTTTTCAATTTGAAACAGGTCCGTTACGTGGTTTGTGTGGTTGCAGAGGCGTGGGGCGCGGCGTGTGGCGGCGGCGCGGGCGCGGGCGGCGCCATGACGCGGCGCCCGCCACCATGACGCTGCCGCCGCCCGCGCGCCCCGCGCACCTCCCCGCCGCGCACCGCGCAATGCGCTATTATCGCATCTGGATCTACGCGTGCAACGGCGCACTGCTGCTGGGCGCGCTCGCGTTCTGCGCGGCGGCGGGGCGCGCGCTCGCCGACTACCGGCGCTCGCTGGTGCCCGGGCTCGGCGCCGCGCAGCCCGGCTTCCTCTACGGCTACGCGGCGCTGCCCGCCCAGACTGGTCTGCTGCAGTTGCTGGGCTGCTTGGCCGCGCTGCGGCTCTCGGAACGGATGCTCAACGCGTACTGGTTCGCGCTGCTGGCGTTGCTCGTGGGCGACGTCGCGATCGGCGTGTACTGGGCCTTCCGGTTCGAGCGGGTCTGTCGGGAGCTCCGACCTCAGTTGCGCATCCGCCTGGCCAAAGATTACGAGACCGACATTGAATTTTCCGACGCGTGGGACCGTTTGCAGCGAGAGCAAAGGTGTTGCGGCGTGACGGGTCCCGCCGACTTCGCTGCCTTCAACCGCACCACGCTCCCCCCGAGCTGCTGCCGCATACCGGCGCACACGCCGGCGCTGACGCCCTCCACGATGGCCGCCGCGTCCGCGACGTCCCCCGCCCCGTCCGCGGCGGTGCACTGCGCGCCGCACACGGCCGCGTGCGCGGAGAGGCTGCTCGCTTGGATCAAGCGCACCGCGGACGTCTTGTTTGTTTTAGGGTATTGTGTTATAGCGTTCCTAAAGTTGTGCTTCCTCGGGATTCTCCGGTACGAGATAAAGGAGATGATACAAAAAATAAGGATACTGCGCAGCGAGCTGGGCGCCGGCGAGCTGCTCGACGGCAGCCCGCTGCACGGCGGCCCTCTGTCGCAGACCGTCGTGGTGAACGCCGTGAACGCAAACGGAGGCGTGCGCGTGCAAGGGGGAAGCCCCGAGCGGGCCGGGGAGAGGGAGGCGCTGCTCGGCCGGGCGTCGGAGACGTGCGCGCGGCGGAGCATACACGACGAGCCCCTCGGCCCGAAGACCGTGAACGGGAACAACAACTGCGAAATGCGAGACCTGGGCCGCGGCGAGTACCGGCCACTGGCGGCGGACAGCGCTGCGACCCGGATCTGACTAAGATGTTACCTGGAGCGGTTGTTCGGGCGGCGCTGGCGCTCGTTCCCGCCCGCCGGGCTCGAGCCGGAGCCGCCGACGCCGCGCGGCGCGCCCGTGCGCGTGCGCCGCGCGAGCGCGCGCGTGCGCCTCGACCGCCGCCGCCACACGCGCTGCGAGTTCGAGCTGTGAGCTCGGCGCGTGGCCGCTTCGTCACGGTAACCCCGCCGCCGTCAGTCGACGGCGCTGACATCGTGTGAGTTCGTGTATTTTCCGTTCAGACGTTAGTTCTAACGTAAATGTTTAGGGGTACGAGTATAGTCATAGTGTCATTGTTTTAAACGCGTCCCGAACTGTGAGGACTGTTATGATAAGTGGCAACGAGTTCAACTATATAGGATTGAATTTAATCCACGAGCAAAGCTTGTGTTTGGTTCCTATGCATGGCAGTTTATCAATTTGTTAACACGTAGAAATAAAACCACAGTTTTTGTTGATTCGTCGCTTGTTCTCCGAGGCAGATATGTTCATTTGTAACACGGAGTTATCTCGAGCTGTATGTGATTAAGCTGTTTTGATTTTAAGCCGAGATTGTCGTAATAATACGAGCAAATGTTTAGTTGTAAGCATCGTAAGTGACGCCGTAATGCCCCAGTAGGTTTGGTTTGTGTCGCGAAGTTCAGAAGAAGAGACGTGGTGTAGCGCACGGTGCGAGCGAGTGGACTATACAGGGGGTTGTTTTGCGCGGCGGGACTGGTGTCGCTGGCGCAATGGAAACATTGGACGCGGTGTGCGAGGGAGCGTTTAATAAAACCGTATAAAAAAATAGAAAAGTTACTTATCGATTGTTTGTATTACGTTTAGATGTAAGTGTCACAGCTTTTACTGTATACCGATAGATTTATTAATCAGAGTGTTTTTAATTAAAGTTTCAATTTTGTCGTTGCTAATAATATTATGTAATAGTTTGTGTACATAATATTAAAAAGTCTTACCTGCGATATCAGTGTGTCAGGCAAAATTATAATCTTCATTAAACGTGGGAACTCGCTTTGTTTGTAAATTACACATATTTCACGAATATGTTGGCATTATGTCCAGTTTTTGTGTTGATTTCCTATACGCTACCATTTTTATCAGTATTGATAGTATAAGGCTGGTTGTCACATCTATAGAATATTGATTTATCAGTTTATTATATCATGTACAATTAAAAATAAATGGTAATCGTTAATAATTTTTAATAATAGATTATGAGTTTTAATAACGTATATATATCAAAATATTTGTAATAATTTCGTTGATCTGTACGTCTAGTGAACTATTTATTACGTTGATAATATACTAGTTGTCTTTCAGTGAATATATTTTCTAAGAGAGTGTTCCATGTCAGGTTTAATATCTGTAGCTGTATAGATTGTAAGAAAGATATTCTGCCGAGACATTTATCTCTCGTTTTAGTTTATTTGAGGTTGTTTTTGGCGGAGTCGAGCCTCGGTCGAGGTCGCTCTCGTCTCTCCTCATCGAGTTATAACGCTACCGGAGCCGGTGAAGTATTTAGTATCATATACAAATCAGCAATACGATTCACTCTTGTTACAAAGTATGTTTCTTCTGTGTCTAATTCAAATTTATTCATCTATAGATCGTAAGTTTTATATATGATTTAAATTTTGCAACGTATTCGATTGTCTTAATTCGGTAAAATCTTCTCAATGTTATTATATTGTTATATCGTAACATCTGATGACATGTCGGTTTTTGTTCTCGGATACTTACATACATACGTTGCGTTCACACAAACGAGTACAAGGACCAAAACAATTTCGAACACTAAATCTTTACAGGCCTCCTTGGTTGACGACGAATGTAAATAATATATTGAATGTATCTATCTATCTATCTATCTATATACACGTGTAGTGCGCGAGCGAGTGGCGCGCACGAGCAGGTCGACATAACATAATAGTACTGATATGAGCTTAAATAACGTAGTGCCTACGATTATATGCTTGTGACGAAACGATGCGAGCGACGGGCCGTTTTTATATAGTGAAGAGGTTTTCGCACGGCGTTCGTCGAACAGTATGTGAACAGCCGGATTACATAAACGCTAAAAATGTTCACGCCTTCATCCGTTATGTTGATCGTGTGAGATGAGAGGTGGTTAAATTTTAATGGCTGTGGCAATATGAGGTTTGACCTACGTATGGTGTGTATATGGAGGGTGTAAATGAGCACGATAATAGCTACTTGCAGTTTATTGAGGTAGAGAAAGCGTTTGGCCGCATGTAGAGTACAGGTAGCGGTGGGTGTGGAGATTTGGCGTTCGTCGAGCGTAGAGAGCTAAAGTTTGTAGATATCGCAGTGTCAGCGACACCGACACGGACCAGCCCCGGCCGGACGCCGACTTCTCGCACACCGCCATCTATGTAGTCACGCGTACGTACAGTGTACCCCGTGGTTGCGTACCTAAATACATACATATTTGTAATATTACGATGTAACTTTTTAGATATATTGTAATGATGAGTATAAATTAATTATTATGTTCGCTTAGAGTAGGTATAAACATTTTGTGAATTTATGCAGAAAGATAGTTTTTTAATATTGTTGTCACTGAATGTACCAATCTTATTAAAAATTTGTACCTATTCGGAAAGTTGGATAATTTGTAGCTAGGATCAAATCTAAATCCTGCATTTCTTCCAAAACAGTAAGATAACGTGTGCCTTGGCCTTTAATCGTTTATCTGTTGTTATGTTAATCGTAAAATGAACGATATAAAATCCGAAGTTTAATCAAATCTAAAAGCCTTCCCCGAAGAACTACTTGCCCTTCGCGTAGCACGCGAACCCTACTGAATGTTGTTGGGTATTGTTAAAACTGCGTAGCTATTTCAAAAGATTTTCTAAAATATTTATTTGAATATTTCATTATCATCATTAAATAAATTTAGGATTCATTACAATTAATGAATCGAAAAATTGTGTCGTTAGATAAAAAGGTGTGCTTATTTCAAAAGTAAAAGAATACAATCCAAATATTATCTTTGAAAGTTAATAAAAAGATATAATGGAGGAAGATTTCCTCCCGTGAAGAATTTGTTTCATTAAATGTAACATTATATTTCTTAGTATCATAGAGTGTTGTTAAAGTTTATAAGAAAATATCAAATTTAAATGAAGATAGATTGCGCATGTTCTGTGTTATTTGCGCGGTCTCTATAATAAGATATTACAAATATTAATAATTTGAAAACTGGCATTAATAAAAACAGATTTATGTATTCGTGTTATTTTCAAACAATAAATCGTTGTGCTTTCAAAAGCATACAATTTTCTAATGCAAAACCTTAATTATTCAGTCTATTGACCATGCAGTCCTTTTGCCTGCATTTGTTTGGATTATAGTGTAATTATTCAAGTTGCGGAAGATCGTAAAGACAATCTCTTGATTTATTAATGTCCATATAATGGCTGACAATATTTATACAAAAAGTTATATATTAGGAAACGTTTTCAAGAGTGACCATTCCGAACCGCGCCGATCAATCTAATCAAACTTTTCGATACGAAGATTGCAATTTTTATCGGGAAAGTTCCAGCCATATCTCCTGTGAGAGTTCCTGGTATCGATACATTTACCTGATGTGCTCAGGTGGACGCACTTTGATCATATACAAATGTATATATATTATACATATATTTGGAGAAATCAATATTTAATGTTTACATTTGATCATTGTTTAAGAAGATTTTTTTTCTCTTTATTATTTTAAAGGGGTTTTGTCACACAGTAACTATGTAATGTTTAAGAAGATGCCGACGAATCTTTAATAATCATAAAGACGAAACCAACCAACGTCTAAACTGAAACCGAATAATTTCATTAGGAACCAATGTATTTTAGTATAATTACAACACTGTCATTCATTACACCAGAATAAGGATTATAATTGTACTGCACAGGATCATCTCTAGAAGTAATTGTATTCGAGTTCTGCGACACATGACCCCCCAATCTGACTGAAGCTTGATCAGCGCAATACTGCGAGAACAATATCAAAACGCATTTCATCATCACACTGAAAACGAACCTTTCAGTGTCGACCATTATTATACGTGAAGGTATTTTGGAAGATGTACGGAGCTTTTTCGTAAAACTAAATTATATAATTAACATTTAATTATTAACTATGAACGTGTTTGATGTTTCTGTAGTAATTGACAATACAACAAATATAAGATTTTTAATAAATATTGTATCAATGTTAATCGGAACTTATGAAGTAATAAGCTATGGAATATACAGAGAATATATGTACATTCGACAACTGTTGTCTGCCGTTGTTATTATTTTCGTGTACTGTATCGTTATATCATTATATATAACGTGTGTTTCAATTTAATTCTTAATGTACAATTGTTACAACTTTCCGAAGGTACGCACTAGGCGACTGAGAGCTAATATTATCGTAATAAATGCATTAAATAAAATGATTGTTAAATTTTTATTTTTTTCTATTTAAACACATTCCACATGTTGCGTCATAATTATCTGATAATATATCTACAGACATATCCGTAAAGTTAGAGTTCTTAAATGACCTCATACGGTCATAGTAATAATTCGGTTTTGTTACCGACCTATACTTCAACTCAATCGGTAAATGTATGTCACCTTTTAGGTTTGCATAGAACAGTACACACATCACATTGATCGATTCACTTATTGAATCCGAAAAAAATCTAACAATATAATATAACAAATATTCAGTTTCAAATACGCAGTACGTATTGTGCACGAGTTAAATTGTTGAAGCGTAGCGATTGTAGTTCAAGAGACGCGGACGCGCGCCGAGCGCGGCGCTCCGACCAAGCTGTTTGCCGAGGGGCCGCCCGTGGTCTGCGGACCTCCTGAGTCTGTGGTCTGAGGCCTCCCAAGCAACAGGGTCGTGTAGTTACCGACACATTCTGTAGCAGGAACGTATTGTAGTAAGATTCTTCAATTTTGCGATTCATTTCATACATACGATATATATAGACAAATGTAATGAAAACGAATCAATTGTATGTATATTTTAAAATAACACTCAAAGTGGTATTAACCGCCTACCGACATAATTTCGACACAGGCCTTCCAGATGATTTCGACAAAACACACATCATAAAAATAAAAGACACATGTTTGTAATCATTCCTTGATAAATAATTAGTACAGGCTCAGAATTATATTACAAATATTATGACGTCAAAGGAACATTAACAAAAAAGGAATTAGTTAAGATAAATAACTAGGAGCTTGTTTTCACAAAATATTACTAATCGCAACTATAAGTAAGATACATATTTACATATGTATTACGATATCTGTATGCATTAAATCACACCTATTCCAATCGGATTAATAACAGAACAGAGATGAAAATCGGGAGTACGAGTAATAAACTCTTCTGCCTACCCGTCCACACACAAACCGGCGTGATGTTATGTAGACGAAAGCTACGTCAAGCTATCTCGTTTCAAGCGAGGCCCGCTAACGATCGGCGGCAACGAGGCAACCTCGCCGGAGACACAGCCGCCCAATCGAGCCTCGTTATTGCCTGTCAAACGACTAAAGGGTGCCTTTGAAGTTATTTATTGCATTGGCATAGCGTTTTTTATCCTTTTTTTATGATAAACGATTGAATGGGGATGTACGAACGAATGAGGATTCAAATTGAAAGGGACATTTCGTTTAAATCGACGAACTAAAGTTGCTCCTTAGGACAGGAAGGAGATAATTCAGCTGATATTCGGGTCTAAGTTGATGTGTTATGTTGACACACGATTGACGGATTTTGTAAATAGACCAACGATTTATAGTATAACTGGTCCAACTTGGCCGCGTTCTAAATTTTGATTGCGTCGATGCCCGTGTTGATCGCAACAGTGGCTGTGGATCGGGAAGTCCTGGGTTCAATTCCTGAGTTGGGCACTACCTGGTGAAAGGTGGGATCATTCTACATACCTGTACTTACCTCTTCAGGGATTACAGACGTGATGTTATGCTGTTTTTACTCTCATTTTATCAGTAAAAAAAACAAAGTTCCTAATTACAGTTTTATCAAAACATTATATATTACTGTGTTAACTGAGGGTCCGTTTCTGTTTGGAAAATCTCATATTGTAAGCTCTCAGTGCTCACTTTGTTAAATTTATTATTCCGTATTTGAATCTTGTATAATGACTATACCCTTTGCACGCACGTGTTTGTTGAGCGACAAACAGAAGACTCTAACGAAGCTTCACTTCGACTTGTGTAACGGGCCAAGTTTGCTCTCAACTAAGTTGTTTGGGAACCCTTTAACGACCGTCGGCGACTAGCATGGAACTTGCAGTTTAATTAAAAACGAGGACAATGAACACGATATTGAAACTGTTATATTAAACGCTGCGAAACGTTCGTCGACTCTGTGGGGTGTTCAATGAAAATTGCTCTCTATTATGTAGTTTTAAGATCTTTATTGGATTGAATGAAGTGAACAAGTTTTTAATAATGGATCTGCGCTCTAATCCGCACCTAATCTGGATTCATTGATGCAGGTATCGATGGATATTAAGGCTAGACCAAATAGATCAGACAGACTGATGGTAGAGGTGGAAGTCTCGGAAACTATGGAGCGCGGGTGAAAAAGCACTTCAGGTTTATACAGATAGAGCACTCGAGTTACTCTGCGTACCCCATAAGGGACCCGCCTTAGTGATATAAGGACAATATTAACGATATTGGATCTGCAAGTATACTCAAATCTCTTAAACGTCCCAGTTGTTATGAGCGCTTGCAGGGAAACCGAGCCAGATACTTAGTAAGATTTGATGGCAGCGCATAAAGGTCAATGCGTCCATAAAATACATCACCACTTACATAGTGTAAAGTCCTATTTACAGTGTTTGGGTATGTCGTCCTAGTTTACACAGAATGTAGCTTTATATGTATTACTATTAAAAGAATTAGGAAACGTTAGTAGGGTTATTGGAAAAAAAAATAAGTTTTCTACATTGATAATTTGGTGCTGTATTTTTTACGTAAGTTCACGCCTGTAATCGCCGAAGAGGTAGCCAGAAGAATTCGGAACTCTCCCACGTTTCACCAGTGACGAGTACGTCCCACTATGGAATAGGCGGTTAGCCTATTGGTATATTAGTCTATCTTTGCTATTTTGTTCTATTTTTGGTAATCATTATAATTATACATTTTAAGAGCAGTGTTCCCGTAACACGCCTGCCCAGCATGAGAGCTGTTAGCAAGAGGTCGGAGAGGCCTTGTCCAGCTGTGGACAAGCTTACGTTGATGAGGTACAGAACTGTTATCTAGTTATCAAAAGTGTTTTCGTTCAATATTTTGACGTGGCACCGTGACGTCACATTCAATATTTACAGATTTGTAATTTGTCCACTCTGACTGTGTTCAAACTGATGGCCTCCGTATTCGAACGAGACAGCAAAATTCAATTAGTTAGTAATTACTTAACTAGTCCTCTATGAACTACTTAACTAGTTTTCTTACAATTATTACTTTACTACAAATTTTCTCATAAGGTTTGATTTCGTTATATCTTATGTTATTTTTATTCAATTCTCTGTTTTAAAAACATAAATATAAAAGCCGACTCACCGTCAACGCTCCTTCTGTCAGTCTATACGCCCTGTCCACATTCGCCCCTCCGACCACCAGCACGTCGCCGCTATCGCTGGCGGCCGTCGTGTGGATCCTTCTGGAAGAGTTCGGCGACCGAGTCACGCCGCTATCGAGTGCGCCCGCACCGCCGACGTTGTTAGCATTCTTCAGCTTTTGATATTCAACGGCAATGTCGGCACCGACTCTGGCGTTGTTCCTCACGAGGGCGACGTCTGGCGGCCGCTAAGGGAAGTAATTGGGGCGATCACAGTCGCCGGTGTCGTTACGAGATCGTTTTACGTTTCAACACGTTTCATTTGCTGCTGTGTTTCAGTCAAACGGCAGGGGTCGAGATTGTAATTAAAGGTTTTTGTGGTTTCACCGAGTATGTTGAATATTTAACATTGGTGAAAGTTAAGTATATAATAGTAGTACTTATACTTCTTTGATTCATATTCAACGAGAAGTTTTCAAGATTCTATGACCTGTTTTACAAGATGCGTCAAACAGTTGTGAATAAAAAGAAATTCTGGATAATGCTGAATAATTGAGTAATTTTGCATACTTAATAGCGATGAGAAGAAAAACGTAAAAAGATACTGAGAGAACCAATCATTGTATTAACATTAGCCGTCGAAGTCGAAAGGTGTTTTATTAAGGACATCCTTTTACAAACCGTGACTCGATCAGATCACCGATGAGTCGGGGCTTCTTTTATTATTTATAACGTAATCCAAATCCGTCCGACTTTCCTTGTACGACCACTTCCAGCATCCTTTCAATAAAACGTTTAACGTTATTGCCAAAATGTACAAGCATTTTTTTCATAAGTATTTATTATGTACATGCGGCGTATGGATTACGTTTAGTTATGGGAATATCACTGAATGCGACACCGAGGAGACTGTGACTCACCCATCTTGACCAAGACATATACTGATGATGCGTTGGGTCGATGGGGATCCCGGACGCCTGTGCGACGGTGGACGTGTGACAAGAGAGCGACGGCATAGAAGATACCCGACATCTCTTTAAGTTTAGATATATTCAACAGTCGGTGCTCTCTGCCTACACAGTCAGTGATTTGGCACGATAATATAATGATAGTAATTTTATTTGTACTGATAAACATGTAGCACATGTTTCAAGAACGTACGTATACAACGCATGTTTGCATATCTACACACTCGTGTGATGATTCCTTAATGTACCTACACACATTCCCCACAATATACGGTCGACTGCGAGAGAATGCCGTTAGACAAGTGGCGCGCCCTTGAACCCTTCGCTTCAGTTTTACACAAGAATAAATAGTTACATTTGAACGATATTAATTTCAAAGTTAATTTTGAACAGAACCACACAAGTGTGTATGGATGTATGTCTCTGTGTATTAACAGAGATAAAACTTGTATAACACGCGGAATTCAACATGGCACTCACGCCTCGCCACCCCTTGCCCGCCACTCTCGCCTTCGACCAGTACATACCTCAATGTTACGTCATCACAGCGAGGTGAGCAGTTAACTTCTGCGCGTTATACAGGGGTGTGCTGCCAGGTACAGACGCAAGACGCAGTTATGTGTGAATATCTGTTCGGCGAAGTGTCGCCACCGTACGTTAGCGACCAGTATCGCTGAAGTTTAATTAAATTTCTGTTATCTCCCTACTCCGAATATAGTCAAAACATGTTCTATGTGAAGAAACTAAATTTCAAGATATTCTAAACATTCAATTCGGGTACAACGTGTATGATGAGTGCTGTGCTTAGGATTATATAACAACGGTGTAAGCCAGTACGGGGTATGCAGTTCCGTTAGAAATTAGTCTATACATCAATTTCCCATTTCAGACACAAGTAGCACTTTTGTGTACGTTAAACTTAAATAATTCGTAAAACGTAAAAAACATATTCATTTAAAAACGTTTATAATTATTTTATAACAAAAAATATTTTATTTTCATCGCTAATATTAATATTCATAGCACTACGTGTGAAAAAGGATTAATTTTATTATGTCAATAATTATAATTACATTAAACCGCGTCGCGGAATCATAATTAGGTACATTCATATTGTAATTAAATATAATACCGCGCGTGGGGAGATATTTATGGTTCGCTTTACGCAACCTCCACCCCCTCGAGAGGTTCGTTTGCCGCGTACGGAGAGCGAATTCACACGCTACAGTTAAGACACGCGGTTGCTGAAATTAAATGTGTGTTCGTGTCATTTTTTGTGACAGCGAATGGAACGTTCAAAACTCCTGTGATACATTTTTAGGTAAGTAAATAAATAAATAAATATCTTGGGACATCTCCACACACGGCCATCTGATCCCAAATTAAGCGTCAAGAGAGCTTGTGGTATGGTAACGAGATGGCTGATAAACTACATATATACATA
>DWEI01004817.1:0-11327 GCA_018245875.1 Mysoria ambigua
GTTTACACCAAAAAATACTGCTAATAAGCAGATTGTCGAAAATAGAAATGTAACACGTTATTATAATTGGGCCGAGTTTTAATAAATTATGGTTCTTTTGTTACGAATATATTCGTGTGGTTGACTGCACGGATACATTACTACCTATCCCGAAGAAACTTGGAGCGCACATAAGTATGTATTTTGGACACTTTAACGGTTACATTTATATATATCGAAGAACGTATGTTAATTAAATCATAGACAAAATAACATTCTAATTATAAATTTAATTGAGCGCATCTGAGAAAATGTTAATCAAAGTTTTAATTATACGCGCACTACTATGATAGATTTCCAATTTCTACTTTTTCAGTTAATAGAAGTGTTGTTCGATCATGTCAGTTTTACTGATATTTATATAAAGGTACACATTCAATGTAAATAAATTTAAAGTAGGTACAATAAAAACTTTTTTTTATAATCATATGTATAATACATACTGGCGATGAATAAATAAAACTGTAAAATTACATGTATGTATACAAAAAAAATTAAATACAATAAATTGATTAATTTGTATTGTATATCAATTAATTAACTAACAATAATTAAAATAAGCGTTTAAAGTAACAACTTTCCCTAAAATATTAGTATTGACTGACGAAACACAAAAAAAAGTCAATCTGTCATAACCATGGCGGGAACCGTTACGTCAACGCGAGTCGCAGCGCGCGGGCCGCGATGTTTACGTTATCGTTAACGTAAATTAACGCAACCAACGGTCCTCTTGTGCAAGCCTCGTGCCGCTGCGTCTTATTCTATCACGTATTAGAACATCACAGGAACATGTTTTGAACTGATACGTCATTCTGTCTGCCATTTTATTTTCTCAACGATAAGGTGTTTTAGAGTTACACTACTACAAAAAAAATATATATTTTCTTAATAACCTGTGTGTTTTACTAACGAAAATTCGACGCAAAGATTACTACTGTTTCTGCATTTGTTTGTGCAATTGAAAGCTCCGAAAGAATATCCGAGCCAAGACAAATATTCGTCTTGTCGACAAAGAGGATCAAATTAGTACTCATTTCTCTCTTTAAATTACCGCGTCCGCCAGCATCTTCGCGCGTCACCACGTGTACCACGAACACCAGGGGCGTGTTCCGCCTCTTCGTATCGAGGGCTCGCCTGCTCTGCCTGCGTATTATCTCTGCGGTTGCAACACCCTGCCCAAATGGCTTCTCACTCATAAAACACACACTAAACCATCATTTAACCTTCCGTTAACTCGCTGCACTCCCAATTAACACTCGTTATCGGTGGCTGGTGTGAATGACGGAGTTTATGAATAGGAGTTCTGATAGCTTAATTACAAGTACAGAGTTTTAAGCGTATGTGGTTTAGTGGCTTTTTGCTAGAATTTTTGCTAGGATTTTTGCTAGAACTATTGACATTGATAGTTAATCTGTGTTGGATGGAAGGCTGTAGCTTTAAAGCTACTGATTAATGGGATTATGGATGGGATGACACATGTACCCAGTCTGATGATAAAAGTGTCTATGAACTAGATGACAGAAATGAGGAAATGAGAAACATATTCTTGTATCTAAAATCGTTTAAAAAACTATTCTCAATAACTTATTTCCTGTATAGACATCTCCGTATCGGACTATAAAAACAAACAAACCTATTTTCATATAAAAACGTTAAAGAGAAGTTAAATCGGGAGATTCTTATGTATAATATTAATAGGTTCAACGAATAGTACCTCACTCGTATCGGATGGTTGGATGGATGGTTGTATCGTAATATTTAATATGGCAACATCTCTAATTTCAATGCCTATTGTCACATATATAATTAAAAGTCGTAGAAGGAAAATACAAATTTCTGCCCTGTATACTCGTGACAATACTCTCCAGCCATTTCTATTTGCATCAAATACGTCTTAAATGTTCATCTAGTGAAGATTATCTTGGCTTCAAGCCGCCTGAACCATTTATTTCTAGCCCACTTCAAACAGGAGGTGGTTCTCAATTTGTCTGTATGTGCTTTAATCATAATACATGAGCTTAGGTCTACCTCTACAGCCTGTTATATTCACACCCACCCTTTCATACAGCAGGACCTACATAAATATTTAAATCATGATTTCCAAATCCGATAAAATAATGTGTACAAAAAAAGCCCTCACCAACTTTGCAAGTGACATCATCACATAGCACGTGCCCTTTATGACACCTACATTCAATTATACGAAGCATTATAGCATTTATCCCCTTGTAATAAGGAGTACGAACACAATGATGTAGCACGTGCGCGTTGGGGGAGTAAACCTCGAATAGATTTTTTTTCACAATATACGTACATGTTTTGATAAACTACGAGTATTGAATGATGATAAAAAAAAATATCGATCTCTTTCGGGTACAACGGTTTTGGTGCGTGCCACACTTTTTGTAGATTATATGTCAATACCAAAAATAATGCATTCACCATAGAGCTTCTACTGGAGAAATAAGCCATGTCAATTTGAATAATTCATTTGAGTACACATTTAGTCGTTTTTCTACACGATACAGATTAAAGTGTACCATAAATATCACAAACACAATTAAACCTAAAGAAATTTTAGTAACAACTTTAATAAAGTAAAGCAATCTTACTAACCAAGTCGTGCGCAATATAACTAAAAATTGAAGAAACAGACACTAAATTAAATCAAAACCGTTACAATACCATAAATTAATCATTCCCAAACAGCACTTGGGTAAAAAAAATCTCCCTTCTTAAACGCAACACGATGAAACTGGTAACATTATCAAGGTGCTATACGCGCCAATCTCAGCTGCCAAGATGGCCGCCCATCAGCAGCTGTTCAATTTCACTTGTTACCCGTTTATTGGGTATTACTGTTATAAGAAATAGAAGCAGATGTGGGGGCACGCGCCACGATTACCTCTGACCTGAAGATGTTGGTAATTCAACAATGGATTGGGCCCATTGTTATATACGGTAACGGAAACTTCCGAATATAAACTATAAATAACAAGGAAGATGCGCAGGAAATTTGACAATAAAATGTAGAAGATGAAGAACAATGTATAAGAGAGTACAGATTAAATAAAATATATTTATCGTAATCAAACTTTTTTTTCACAGCGCGTTGACCTTTACATGCGCGTTGAAGGGGAAATATTGGCCACATGTCTTAAAGATAAGATAGGTAAAAAAAAGATTATGTTCCTACAATATTTTTAATGGCCTTGAAAGTGAACGAAATGTTTCGTTACTGAGCAATTTTTTTAATACTATTTCTGCCCAACAACGGAATTAGTTACATGGCGACACCATTTCTACCAGCTGTCAAATTTATATTCCTATTACATATACATATCTTATATCTTAATCTTAATTACATATCTTAATTTTTATTTCCATTCAAATAGAGTTCCCCACCAATTCCATAGTGGGACGTGAACGTAACTGGTGAAACGTGAGACTGTTCTGCATTCCTCTGCCTATCTATTCGGGGGTTACAGACATGATGTTACGTTTCAAATAGTGCTATGTTATTTCAAACAGACTACAACGTGCTATCGCGGTGATTACACAAGGCTTAGGGTCAGCAATGGACTGATTCAGACTGATAATGAACACAACAGTATAACTACAGTAAGTGTTGTTTTTTCTTAATTAAAAAAATATGTATTAATCCAGTTCCCATTTCGAGCTGAATATTTATTTTCACGAAATAGAGACCACCCGTTGTTTTCTTTTTAATCTGTACCTACCGCACTTGTCTTTTATTTACTATCCGTGGTCTATAAAAAGTTTATTGAACAATAAAAAAATTCGGAAACGGAAGCACGTGCGCGTCGAACCAGAGACATCCCATTCACTTTCATTCATTCCACTTCATTCATTCTTTGTTTGAATTACACGGCAACCGTCAAAGCAACTTAGAAACGCACTGAAGAATATGTTAGAGAATGTTCTAGACGACAAATTTAATGTAAGATCTGTACCTTCAGTTAGGCATTTCGTGATATGATTAGACGTTATACATTTTAAGTAAATAGAACAGACATTGGATAAACTTGAGGGTAGAGGGTAGAGGGTAGAGATATTTTTTAACGACCCCTAGGCGAGGGGTGTGAGTGCACAATGCACCAGTATGGAGCATATCGATCGGTAACGACTGTGACGCCCGAGGGGTGCGAGCGGGCGTTCGCTGGAAACCGTTGGAAAATCAATAGTCATAGGGGAAATTTCTATATTTATACATTTATAGCGCTGCGTTAGTAGATATGAGGAAGTAAGGTATGAGTGGCCGACCACCCCTTCGCAGTCGGAGACCTCTTGAAAGGCTTCCCACCAGGTGTGCGCAGGAACTACGTGTCGTATCGCTACGCATGTCGGCTAAAGCGTGAAAACGCCGGTGAGCATCCGTCACCAACGGTCACATGTGCAATTGTTGACCGCGCCTCGCCTTGCGTTACCTGCAAACCGTTTTCCCTATGTGAACGCTGGGGATACATGTTGTAGGTTCCATGTAAGTTTCGAGCTAAATGTTACATCTTGAGTTGGTATAGATTGGGCGCACGACAGTGCACGGGCCAGGTTCTGCAGAGTAGGGCGTTATAAAAGTAACCGTCTTGTTGTCTTATAGCAGTATTGGATTAGTGCAGACAAATAATATACAATATGTTGCAATGGAAATTCCGAATAGATATAAAAGCAACTATTACCGCAAAATCCATAACAATTTTGTAACAGATAATAATACTAAGGCGTAGTTTGGGCGGCGCGAGACGCTGTGCTCTGCGATGCCAAACTCGCGTGCCCCGCGTGGGGTTTATGGGCATAACCCCTCAGAGAACGCCTGTGTCTAGCCGTAACCTGCAATAGGCCAACGATGATAATAACATTCAGCAATCGATGCTCTCTGTCTAACTCGTAAGGGACCTGGCGTGATGATACGAACGGAAATATTAATGACTGATATTTATCTGTTGCTAATTTTGACCATGGGGTACATAGACAAAAATTAATGTTGGCACATAAACTTGAAGGAAGTGAATGTCCATTTCCCTCTATGGTAAGTGAGTGTTCCATTTTTAAACTCGCCATTTCCTGCACTACGCAACATCCTTAGTAAATCAAGGATGCTAACCGCAGGCGTCGTACTGTAAGAGATGGAATTACAGAGAGGACTGCATCGAGTACGCTGTCGATTCAGTGGTTGCACAAATGCTTACGGTAGTCGTAGGTTCGATTACGATTCTCGTCCACGACAAACATTGACATAATCACGACTCTAGATATCTGGTTTCACAATTATCTTAGAAATGTATTTAATTTATCAGTTGCCTGGTTGTCTCAGCGCCGATTCTGAATGTCCCAGGATATTTTTTTTCGCTCGCTGTGCTTCTCAAAAGTTGCTACGTCTGTAACTTTTCGCAAATTGGCCGAATAAGAAAGCGATTTTTGATAATTTTCTCTTTCACCATACGACCGACAAATTGATGTTGGTGTGTTTGTTCGAGCGAGAAACGATGTATAGTTTCTCGCATACATTCACAGGTGGTGGAAGTCGGTAAGCGTGCGCAGGGGGAGTAATAGCAACTGGGGCTTGAATCCTGTGTGGTCGTCGACCACCGTAATGATACTGGAGGAAACTTAAGTGGTCACGTCCTCGCAGGAAGCAGCTCGAGTGCGGTCACACTTTTTAAACAAAGACAAAATATGTTTTCTCTGTTTACATGGAGCTGCCATAGACACAAATAGTAGTAGCATCGTATAAAATGTCTATGGCACATGTATGTCAAAATGGTGTTGTAATATTGTTTAATAAACCAATAGCATCAACGGTATCAATCGAAATAAACACTAGTACAAGTTTAATTTTTAATAACAGTTATTCAATAATTGTTGACTGCGTTTTCGATCAAAACATAAATAATTCGTAATATTTTATTCCTTATTTCAAGATTTTATTAGTACATATTAAAAAAGTTCTAAATGGCCAATGATCACTTTTGTCAGAGTTTAACATTTTAAATTTTCTTTTAAACAGCGTATTCGATTCGATTCGATTTCGACGCAAACGGGACACTGTCGCTATTGCATTTACAAAATTTACATTAATCATCTGTAACACAGCAAGCGAGATTAAAATAAATTATTTCAAACATCCATGCACCACACACAAAGCGTTGGAAATCCGTTTGCGTTCAAAAACCGTTCGCCAAGAACACGTGCACACTTGTTCTTACCGCGCTCAAGGACACAGATTAGATACGCTTTTTTCACTCTGTGCCGGGAAAAAGCCGCGAAAAAACTTAATAGGCAGCCGTTTTTGTCAGTGAAGTTCACTTTCGCGGTAATTTTCGTGTTCTATCCGTAGAATTGTTTTTTCTTAGCATGGAAATGAATGAAGTGTATTTATAAGTACCTTCATAACGCATCGCCGAATTCGTTTGAATAAATATAAAAATGTACTTCTGCTCGCAACATAATATCGACTTCTAATACGAAGTTCATACAGTCATTGACAAAGGGAATCTTTACAAGTATCTTTATAAAATGATTATGAAATAATAAAAATAAATTGAATAGAATTTGATTTTATTGACCTTTTTTCATGATATTCATATTCATAAAATATTCGTAGACATTTTGCGAATGCGAATATGCAAAAACATTCAAGAATAATTGCGAATGCGAATATTCGTTACATTACTAGTGGTCAGATGTCAACGAAACCGGCTCGCGTGCATGAAGAGACAGATTGTGTACACGAAGCGCGACAGTACTGTCAGGATAGACATTTGGCACTCGGTGCTTCCTGCTCTACCCCCTAAGGAATCTGGCGTGATGATATAATAATAACTTCAAAAACAATGATAAATACATAAATATTACTTCTTTTCCTTATTTACGTGTGACAACAGGATACTCGAGCGCCGTCAGAAAACAATTCCAATTTTAGATTAGACTAAAAATCTATCCTAAAACTCCATAGCACGTAATAAATAAAATACACAAAAGACAAGATGTAAAACAATCTAGAAGCCCTAAATTTGGATGAACAATTAGTAAATGAATATTTCGTTGAGTATGGTCGCTACTTAGTCACCGTCCGCTGCGCGCGCCCGCCAGATGTCACCGGCCGCCGCGGGAGGCGCTGCGGAGGTCGCAGCGTCACCGTCGACATGTCGCGGCCCCCGCTTGGCGCTCTTTTACATTGTCTATTATTAAAACAATTTGTGAACAATTGTCGTCGACATTACAGGTTAATTGATGTAAATAATGTGTATAAGAGTAAACCTAACATCATTGTAATCCCGGAAGTTCTAGGCAAACTTGTACTGTTTCACGTTACAATTGTCAGAAATTTAAATTGGAAAACGTAAGTTAAAGAAATGCAACGGTACCAATATCTAGGAATCGAACCCAGACGCTCACGATGAGTGAGACAGTCAGATTATATTAGTATCGAATATTGATATAAAATAACATCTTGCTTCCATTCCCTCGCAGAAATAGGTAGAGGTAATTATCTAAATACGGTAAATACGACGGAATTATAAAATTATTAACGTGACTTGATGGGAACACGGAGGTATCGACTGGTTCATTACCTCGTAATACATTTATTTCAATAAGTTATACTATTATAATATCAAAGAAATATATTAATCAAATATTACAATATAACAAGTGAAGCATCATCTAGCTGGAATAGGTGGAAATACAGACTCCACGTATTTTACTTGAGAATACTGTGTGCGATTTCTCTTAAATTATAATTACGCAGTACTCAATGTTTGATAATAATACGCATAGATGAGATGTATACATCATCTGGTACATATGCTGCTATGTGTCCGCGGTTCATTTGTATCCAGGCCGCATGAGATCATTACGATAAGAAAAAAATAGGTCGAATTATTAGAATGCGTTCGGATACTCGTCTGTACCAAAACATCTAATTTTATTTATAGAGGACAACATATATTTATTTATTAATTTATTTGTCGGGTACTGGAAAAATATTTAATAATTACACAATGAACTAAGAATCCAACACCTTGTGTGTTGGTTTCTTCTAATTACTCGTAAATCTTCGTTTGTGCCCGGTGTATGGCTAATCCATAGTGGAACGTAAACGAAATTGGTGAAATGTGGGAGTGCACTACTTTCCTCTGACTACCTCTACGGGGATTACAGGCAAGATGTTACGTATCACTCGATTATTTGAAACCTTCAACTATTATCGAATCTTGGTTCCAACCTTCGTTTCCTTACACGCATGGACCGTTATTTATTTTTATTTTTTTAAAAATACCTTCAGGGATTTTGGCGGCTGGTGACATTTGTGGACATATGCGCAGCAGACACCTCAGCAGCATGTCGCCAGCTTCTATTATTTGTATGACAAATAAATATAGCGACAGTGATAGCAAAAATGTTGATATAATTTCAAATTAAAATTAACCCGTATTTCAAATCCATTTTTATAATTGTATGTAGCGGAATTACAACAGACCCACACGTGTAAAGCACTTGGAGAATTGCAAAGAATTTAGACCTGACACATCTGTAACGATGGCCATATTGGACACCGTAAAATGTCGGCGATAGTAATAATATCTAGGGTCGGGTCACAAAAACAATAGATCTCAAATAACGTAGAGCACGTGATACGGTGACTAAACAGCTGATAAAAAAAGATTCAAACATAGAAATATATATAAATAATTTTACTACACATACCAAATCTTATTCTTGATGTAACAATTTTTTTCTCGCTGAAAATCTAAGCCAGATCTAACGGCTCAACGCGCCCAAACACTAAAAGGTCACGGAGCCATTTCTGTAACGTTCTCTTGAAGATTATGTAATCAGCTCATATGTTGACGATATCAAATGGTCCAGTATTGTACTGAACTGTTCCAAATTCGATATTGGTGTCAACATTCAATTAACCGCCCCTCTTGTGACATATCGTACATTCATAAGTTTTTTATCTATGCCACCGACACATTAAACTACGCTGGCCCGCAATAAACAGAACTTTCAAACTGGCCTAATTCGTTGCCTGATAATGGAATAGGTATACATATAAATATATCGTTTACACTCTCTTCTTCACAAAATCTAGTAAAGTTCTCGAACAATAAGAAATATTTTCAAAAATATAGATTAGTCGTCTGCATCTGCCTATAACTTGGTCCACTTTCCATAATCCATTTTGTGCTGTTTAATTTATGATTTAGAGACACATGTAAGCAGCTGTAAATTAAGCTTCTTAAAATAAAGACACTTTATTGTTACTTCCTTTAGCGCTTAAAACAATTAGGCACGCGCAATAATCGCCTCACATGTTTATAGTAAAATATTTCTTAATGCCATGTACATAAAGGTTGTTCTGCTATGATAGATAGGCGCAGGGTGTTGTAGACTCCACAATCCAAAGCGCGCGAAACCGTTATGACGTCATCGGGAACAATATGGCGATTGTTTTAAATTGGAATGATTTGGCGCCACAGCGCAATATGTGTACCAAAGCAATGGATTCCATAAAATTTTACATTCAGTTCAACAGCTTGTTTTGCCCATTTCATTATTCGTATTTATAGAGATATCGACGTATGTCTGTTTTACCTAACCATACCTAAACTATTTCAACGATTGTTGGTACAAATGTCAAATATGTTTCTGTTCATTTTTAAGTTTGTAAATATTGATAAAAGTATCTTGCATATTTATGGGAGGGCTCCTATATAAAAGATTTATTGTACAATGTGTATAGGATTTTGTAAACAACTTTATTATTATTATTAATGTTACTATTATATTATTAATAGTATTGTTTCCTTAAAATAAACTCATTAAAATGATCCATACTCGAACAGGAAACAGAGTTGTGAAATATGAAGTATTTCAATAAATTACAAGTGCATATGAAACAATGTGATACAATTGTTGACAAGTCACTGGCTTTGTTACGTAAATCAAGTTGCAAAATTAAAATAAAAAAAACAGAACCGCACGGTACAATAACAGGAAGCGTAGTAAGTAGACAACGACCTCTGGGTAAAAATATTATTCATAAAAACATTATCTATGGTAAGTCTTATAAAAAAAAACGTGAGAATCTATAGTTCGGAGAGGCTACTATACTACACGTTTGATGAATAATTTATAATTATAAAAAAGGAGAATATTAATATCACCATTACATTTCGCTCACTATAATATCCGGTCTTTTCACGGTGATATATGGTATAATTACTATACTTAATGCTTAAACTGGTTTGCATTTTTTTAATTCAAAATAATTTTCATATAGCAAAATAAAACAATATGTAATGATTGAGATTCCAGTATTTAACTCTGTAGGTCTGGTATCTGAATATTATTACCTACATATAATTTACAGCGTCATTGTCCATCTTTAATAAATGTATATTACTCTCGCTCTGACGATGCCGGGAAACTTGCGAGGCTGAAAGTTTTTCATAATATTTTCTAAGCCGGCGAGGTGTGGCTGGAAGAATTGAACATAGTGGACTATCATAATCCATGTTATACTAGGCATTTAGATGAATAAAGTTTAACGCCCGAAGAGGTAGGCAGAGTGTACAACATTCGCATGTTTCACCAGTTACATTTGCGTCCCTTATTGCAATAGGTGGTGAGGCGAGCCTATTGTAAAGCACCGGGCGCACATCCCTACCACGCTACTGGAGAATCTAAATTATAAAAATGTATTCCCTGGAGAATCTAAATTATATAAATGTATTATTATAAAAAAAATATCCCGGTCGGCATTCGCACATGCAACCAACCGACACGACCAACGAAGCAGTCAAATTGCAATAAATAAACTACATTAATGTCAAACGGACACACTTGTCTATGACCAAACACTTGTCTATGATCGATTACAGATTTATAAAAGTGTAATGTTTTGAAATAAGAACATCAGTGACGTTTATAACTAAACATTCAGTCCATGAAATGTACCAGTACTGGAGCACGACTGTACGAGTATATATGTGTACGCAGTCGTCGTAGATATATATAACATTTTCCGTTACGTTATCTGTACGTTGTATGCGAATCGAAACGTACCGAGTGTTGTTACGACCGTGCGATAACCTAACCGTTTTGCAATTACAATAACACTATTGTTTTGTTAGCAAGAGATGTAGGAAAATGCTCAAATTATGTATAATGCACAAATAATTAATAATAATTTGACTGCCTCGTTGGTCGTGTTGGTTGCAGATGCGACTGCCGATCGAGAGGTCCCGGGTTCGATTCCCGGG
>DWEI01004818.1:0-11326 GCA_018245875.1 Mysoria ambigua
TACAAGCTAGCACGTTTTTTCAACCGTACGGCTTACACACCGTACGTTTGAACAACCGTGTAATGGAAAAGAGTAGTAATACTATATTCTTTTAGTGATTCAGTGATAGCCTAGTGGTTTGAAATTCGACATCTCACTCCGGGAGACCGGGTTCAAATCCCAGGCGCGCACCGCTTTAAAAAATGTGCGTTTAAAGTTTAAATATCACTTGCTATTACGGCGAAGGAAAACATCGTGAGGAAACCTGCACACCTTGAGTTCAGAAAAAAAAATGTTCCCTAAGGTGTGTGAAGTCTGCCAACCCGCACTTGGCCAGCGTGGTAGACTACGGCCTTAACCCTCTCATTTTGAGAGGAGACCCATGTTCCAGCAGTGGAACAATACAAGGGTTGATATCGACTATATTCGCAATTATGCTATTAATTAGTGTCCTTCTTAGTTATGTATAATTATTTATATAAATGTAAAGATATTAAATGTGTTTCACCTTGTATAAACTGTTTTTTCTTTCATTTCTATAATAAACAGTGATGCAATAAAACAATGTTAAAAATTCCATAAATCTATTAAGTTTTCTTAAAAGTAATCTACAATAAGAAATTGGTACACATAAATTAGCTTTGACAAATCTTATACATGATGTACTACAAACAGCTAAGTTTAATACAATGTTAAAGCAATGCTCCATCTATTGATAAAATTAGATTACGATATCTATGTATATATCTGTATGTCCTAGTCAGAAAGAGAAAATATTCACAACACACACATTTCACTTAAAAAAAAACACTATTATACAATCAAAATTTGTCCATTGTTCAAGTCCAATCTCAACTGTATGTAAATGCTGCCAGTTTAATATCTGGAAAGAAAAAATAATGTTAGTCTCTTATATTAACAAAACGACGGCATGTTAATGTAGGCTTTAATTTTCAAGAAATTATGAAGAGTATAACATAAAAGCAAGCAAGTTAATCTACACAACTGCAAGTTTGTTCAATGTAAAATTATTAAAATACTCATGATATTAAATAAAAAATATATAGAAAAATGTAACTTGATCTGAATCTGACTGCCTCGTTGGTTGTGTTGGTTGCAGATGCGACTGCCGATCGAGAGGTCCCGAGTTCGATTCCCAGGTCGAACACAAAAAAAAATCTAATTTAAATTTTCTAGTAGTGGTTCGGAGTTTGGATATATGCCCGATGCATGGCAATAGGCTCACGCCCTATTATATAGTGGCCTACCCCTTCGGGGATTATAGGCGTGAAGTTACGTTGATCTGAATCTCTTGTTGGTGATTTTTATTTATTTATGCATGTCATGTAGAAAAATGTTACACTTTGCCCCTACCTCTAACTGCATAGGTTTGATGTTATGTTTATGATAAACTTTTTCTCTTCATGTTGAAAAACAAGAAAATAAAAAGAAGCATTGGGTGATTTAAGTAACAATAAAAATAAAATAAAAAATAAATTTCAGACAATATTAATTCATTGTAAGTCGCGTGTTTATATTCACGTAGGATTATTGTCAAATTCACAATCTTTACCAAACATTTCAATTATCACTATAATTATTTCGTTCACCAACCTGTTTTTGCTTTCCGATCGGCTGCGTCGGTCGCGGGAGCGCGATCGGCGTACGGAGGGCGAGCGGCGCCGCACTGAGGGAGACCGGCGCGGCGACCCGGAGCGCCCGCGCGAGTACGAGCGACGCCGAGGGCTTCGGCTGCGCGATCTGCTGGACGTGCGAGTTGCGATACAGGCCAAAAATCATCACATTATATCCCTAATGGCAGTCCCGGGTGAACTGGTTATTTTATCTCTTCAATGCAAGAATTATCGACTTCGTCACATCAGTTACTGAGTTTTTAATGTTTTTTTTCTTTGTTAATGGGATATTTAAAACAGATAATACGTATAATTCAATTAACATAAAATCGACGATCTTTCAAATGTTATTAGGGAATTATCCTAGCATTGCACATATTAAAATAGATAAATACACCAACATATTTCATTCTAATACTAAATACAGGTAAAAGAACAGGTAAGGCAGTGATAAGTATAGGATTTAAAAAGTACCGAGACTTGGTGAGCCTGCGGAGATCGTCGAGCGTTGTGAGGTTGCTGTGAGGCCGAAGGAGGTTGGAAAACCGAGGCGGTGACAATTTCAATGTATATCTTCCGGCGGATGGCGACATTGCCGGAAGTTCAAGAACGAATGCGGACACGCGGCTGAGTAGATCCGTATAGTTGTATTTCTAGCTCGGTGCTTCGGTGACGGCGGGTGTGTGCAGTCGGTGAAGCAGGGTTTTGCAATGGCGTTCAGGATAGTTGTAGGTAAACTATGTGGCTCCCTTCGGTAACGTATTAAATCAATAAGGCACGGTTAAGGATTAGGTAATGGCCGTCAGGAGGATAGATATGGGGACGCAGTTGGCGGAGACTTCAGCTGCGCGCAGTAGAAGTTTGGAGAGTCGACCGCAGAAGTTGAGCGGGATGTTGCGAGCGGCGGTCGCGGATGTCATATTGGTATACAAGCCGTAGTTGTGGTGAAGAGATGTGGTGAGGTCGTTGGTGTGTTGGTGGTTTGTTGATAAAATGGACCTGTAAACGTTCCAACACCCACCACATTTAATTTCTTCTTAATATTATCTAAATCTACCACAGTTAAGTAAAACAAATCTAGATTGGCAAGTTTAATATTATAATTGATCACAAATAAACATATTTGGTTGTTTATAAGTGATCAATGATGACATCTCTAAACAGCGTTAAGATTTAAATTTTATATTCAGCTTCCATCTCTATTACGTTTGTAATACATTCAATTACATATTATAAAATAAATTGTGTAAGTACCCAATGAGTTAAAACAAAAATAATCACTGAACTATCGGAATAAGTTTTAACTTAATATATATGTATGTTAGGGATAACATTGTATAACTATAATACCTGGAGTACCGTCGATCTCTTCTTGTGCGCCCATTTGACATCTCAACACGTATACGTGTGCCACAGCAACGTCTACAAAAACAAATTTTTAACATCAAAACTACATGTTTAAAAAAATAACCAATAATTTTTATTTTCAATTACAATTTTATTTCATTTTATGAGAAAATTTTAAGTCATGTTTGTAGTATCTTCCAACACTAACTACTACACCTATTAGTTTTACAGTATTGTTATTAATTTAATAATTATTCCTAAGAATCTCCCCACATTTCATAGTTATTTCCAGAAACATATAATTGAAATTGTTCCCCATTCCAAGGCAAGTGAGATCTATAAAAATCCCACATCTTAGCCTCAGATTGGAGGTATCATGCTCTAGCACACTTATGACTCAAGTGTTTCACATTGATAATGAAACAGATCTAAGGAGTGTGCAATCAGCTACCACTTAATAAAATAATATGAATTTTACAGAATTTGTCACTTTCATAGCAAGTTTTCACTCACAATGTACATCATGACATGACAGGGACAGAGAGGTATTGCTTCTTAGATTGCTGATGCTACTGTGAATACAGCCAGGACATTTAGCTGTACCTAGGTAGGCTGCCAATGTTATTTGTTGTATACTAGAGTACAGGTATGTGTTCAGGAGTTAGAGCTTGGACTCCAAAAATGAACTATGTAATTCCATACACTGTTCATTGAAAGGTTAACACATTTTTTAATCTGGTATAACAAATTCGCCCATTTAACAGGTGGAACACTTGGATTTGACGTATTCTGTTAATGCTACACTATAATTTTTTATTAAGATATATTTCTCAATTTGTTATTTTCATTAAAATGAGACATTTGTAAGTAATCATTTTTGAGATATTTCTGTAGGACTGTAAATGTTACTACATTTATGAAAATTTATAAATCTAGTGTCATTGATTGAAAAACACCAAACCGTTTAACATTTAACATTATTAAGCAATGTTTTCTCGAGATTAGTCCAAAAATACAACATTATTGGTTACAAGATATTCATTTCGCCATAAATGTAAATAATATTTCGTATCAGATATAACAATCATTTTATCTTTCATAGTTACGCATGCGCAATAAGTGTGTTGTCATTAGAATCAATATCGAATAATATACATAAGTAATTTTCTACACGAGATGAAGTGGGTCAGAGAAAACAATATGGCGGTCAACCACGCTATGCTCACTCAATTTGATAGCATAGATAATCATGATTGTAACATGGACAAAAATAAAAACACTTACGTTCCATCTAAACTCCGTACAGAATCTTCCGCGTCCCTGGGGTCTTCGAATTCAACAAAAGCAAAACCAGGTGGATTTCTCGCCACCCACACATTTCTGATACTACCATATTTAGAAAATACTTTCTCAATTTCATATTTCGATGCGTTGGTACCCAGGTTGCCTACGTATACTTTGCAAGAAAGATCCCATTCTCGGTAGCGTGACATCTAAAAACATACAAATAACAGTAAAACACCAACCGTACTTCATCACCGCCATGTTGGCGGCGTACGATATGGTTGTACGAGTTTGCTTTTAGCCACATGTACAAAAATATCTAAATTTTCACATCCTTACCTTGCAATATGTATATCAAATCAATACAAAGGAAAACAATTACTTTAAGAATTTAAATTATACACGTTATCAATAATTTTTGCTACCACAATTTTATGTATGTCTATAATGTCTTCCTCTTCAAGCGCTCTGAAAAGAGTGATTAGACGAATGACAGTGAACTAAGCATGTTCATTTTCATTCGTTTAAAACCGGAAATGCTCAGGAGTCAATATGAATGTGGCAAATCGGTCAACTTAAATGGCAACATCATAATTACAGTAATTAGATAGGCAAAATAATTACAATAACTTACAATTATCTTGCGACTAAAATTTTGAATTCAACATGCATTTTTATATGTAAAATATGTTTTTAGCGAATCGAGTAAAATTAATTTACTACTTATTTTATTACTACTTATAATAGTAAATGCAACTAATTATAGAAAATATGTGCCTTATGGAAATTAAGTTTCCCAATCCTGTGTTATAATACTTTTAATAGCTGTAATAGTACAAATAAAACGTAAAAAAACCTAACGTACTGTAATAGTAAAACTAAAATTAAATCAAAGGAAATGAAATCGCTGAAATAAAATAATAATATTTACTTTAGTATACTCCTACGTTACACCAGTAGTTTTATGTGGGAGTTCATTTAATTCCTCTGCCTACCTCTTGGGGACTTATAAGTTTGATGTAATTTGTTAAATATGTTAATTTTAAATTAAAGAGCAGTATAAATAAATGACCACTTATTTGTGTAAATTTCTTTCTGTTTATTGTCTTTGCTACATTTTTAATGAAGAAGTTTAAAGAAAAATAATATTTTCAAGGTTGCTCTTGTCAAACTACAAACAGTAGATTGTGCGAAAAGGGGTTAGTACGGTACTCGGCGAAAATAAATAAAAGAAGGGAAATTTAAATTTAGAAATGGATGTCGTAGGTCTCTTGAGTAATATTAATGAAAAAACGAATATGTTTGCAGTAAAAACATGGACCTCCGACTGGTCATATAGTTTTCAAGACAATCAAGTGAGTACCTATTGATTTTTTTAGGCATCCTTTGTACACTGAATGTTTTTGTGAAATTCAAAATATAACTTACTATTAAAATTAAAAAAAAACCTGCTATTACATCTCCTATTTCTATCCGGAAGAGTTTCCGTCGTTAGGTAATACTAGGTGTATTATTAGAAATATATATCCTTGAATTCAGTACTAAAGTTGTGTGTTTGCTTTTCCTGCATTTTTCGTTAGCAGTTTCGATATTTGGCAATCAATTAATACGAACCTAAACTAGAATTATTTGAACACGATTTGCCTATATTTGAGTGTCTTAATTTTATTTAATTTATGTATATTGTCTTTTATAGTATGTTTTTAAAATCTTTTATGAATATTTAATAGTCTACAATATTATAAATATTATTTGACTAATTTATTATTTATTAAATGTAATGAATTTTTAATTATGTTTTTCATGTGTGATTGTACTGTAGAAAAATCATCATTGTATTTATTACTTTGCTAGTACTGCTTCACAATGAAGGCTTGTGTCTATTAGAAGTTTGCGCCAACTAAGCTCACTGAGACTTATAACCTGAGCAGATGATATTATTTTACAAACTTGTATAGATATGGTATTTAGCAATAGAAGTAATATTAATTTGAAAATTAGAGACTACCAATACAAGGTCTCCTTGTTTCTATCTATAGACCTCCTAACTAAACTACCAATTGTATATGTTCTGAGTATATTTCTAAAAATTCATGTGACTTGATTCAGGTTATAGGTCCTGGGGCACATAACCAAGGAGGCTTCCTGGAATAAGAGGCTTAGGGTGCACTATCCCCTTTCTCCTAATTCATCAATTCTTTTTTTTCCATTCTTTTAATTGTTCCGCTGCTGGAACTTGTTTCTCCTCTCAGAATGAGAGGATTATAACTGTAGTCTGCCACACTGACCATAAGCAGGTTGGAAATCTTTATGCACCTCAGACAATCATAATTTTTTAGATCTCTGAGGTGTGCTCATTTCCTCACAATGTTTTTCTTCACCATTATAGCAAGTGATATTTAAACTTAATACACACTTTGTAATGAGGTGTTTGTTATGTTTTGAAACCAGATTTCCAGAGTGAGAGGTTGAAATTCAAAACACTTGGTTATCACAGCTATTCTTTATACATACATATAAAGCTATAGAACTTTTCATAGCATACCAATGTATTATTAAGGACTGATATTTTCTTCTGTAAATTGTGTTGATATTCTAATAGTAAGTTGTGAATGTCTTTTTTTATATGTTAATAATTACTACTGTCTATGTCTTTGTGTCTCCCTACCTGTCACTCTTGTAAACATAATCAGAATACTAATAATCCTTTGTTAGTGACACCCAATATGTAAACTAAGGGCTTAAAATGCTTATTTATTTATTTATTTATATCTTTTCCACTTAGACCTCTCAGAGATCACTTGTGTGTCAATGGAAAAGTGTCAGAAGAGCCCAACTTAACATGTAGTGGATAATGAGTTAAACCCCTCTGAAAACACTTCTCGACTTTAATTTAATTATACTACGATAGTTCCAAATGTGCCCTGGTCTGAGAAGAACTCACAACAAACAGCCTGTGTGGCTACTGGGTACTGACTCATCATACATTAACTCTCTGAAATACCATATTGAAAGTACCTTCAAAGCTTAAACATTTGCAAGGAACATTGTCACAAATTGTGCCGAGTTTACACTACATAGAATCATGCCAAAACTAATTTTCAGTTTTGATGTTATTAGATTGCAAGCATTTATTCTCATTGTTATTTGTGTTACAAATTATTTATTACATGTGTATTATTGAATGCTTAGCGTCAGTACATGTATAGACATGTATAGAGTTTAATTAAATTATTCAGCATATTGGTCATCTGTGACTGTTAGATCCATTAGGAAGGTGAATTCGTGATTAGTATGTGAATAATAATGAAGATAGTCATGGAATATAACAAAATAAGAGTTACAACCATTACCATGCCATGCATCGGACACATATCCAGACTCCAAACCACTAGTAGAAAATCCAAATTAGAAAATTTTGTGTGTTCAACCCTGGAATCGGGAACCCTGGAATGGAGGTAGCCACAACATATATATTTTCTGGAAGTTATTTCAGTTCTCGTAGGAAATAAAAACTGATATTGACCGGTAACTAACACGTGCAGACATTGTTCTGCTGAAGTGCAGTGTAGTGGATAAGACGCATCGAATAGTGTGACACAAACTACTTGCAACCTTTGCGTAACTCGCCCCGCGCGGAAACAGTAGCTGCGCAAGGACGATCCACTGTTTGCTGTTTGCTTTGTAAGTCAGTATGTTGCCTTTAACGAATTGGTGCGGTTGTGGAGTGGACGATTAAAAAAAACGAAACCGAACGCACAATATAATTTCCCGCCAAAAACAAAAGCGATATCTGTCTCGTAAAATTGGAAGTCAAATATTAGTTGTCAGTTGTTATGTGCGGGAAATTTGAATGTTTTTCTCGTTGTCCTAAGATAGTTTTTTTATCTTAGGACTGATTTTAAATAAATAGTTGCGTGATATATTCTGATATTTTACTGATATTTTTATCATAAGCAATGAAGTATAAAAATTCAATACCATGTTTACGTTTAAACAATTTATCAGTTTTAAGTAAAAGCCTATCGTGTTGTGTTTTGGGTGTGGTATTGAGTGTTTGTGTCTATTTGTGTGACAATATGTTGGAATTTATAGTAAGTAACAATAATGAACAAACAAACATTTTTCAATCTTCCGCTTCTCGTAGTGACGTATTTTTTGAAAATTTTCGCATGTTCTGTCATTTAATTTTTATAATTGGAATGGATACAATTTTAATCCGAAACTGATGATCGGTTATCGTAAATTAAATTATTTTTCTATTTTTAATGGCTTGTTAAATTTATGTAATTCGATAAGGTTACCTCGGTTATAAATCGATTTCCTCGGTTATTAAATTAGAATTATAATATGTATCAATTATATAACTAATTAACAGAACGAATATCTACTGACTTACCTTTAATTATAATTGTATTAAATCATCTATGCTTTAAATTTCCTTAGAGAGGTGACACGTTTTTGTCTGACCTAAAAACAGTTGTTTTTAAATGCAATAAACTTCTTTATTATCTGTAATAACGTTTGCGCAAAGCGTATGCTTTGTAATAATAATTTTAGTGCCATCTATCTGTACGTCCGATCTATCAACAATTAACACAACAGAATCATTGTTTCCCGGAAGTGTACAATATGAGACGGCGACCTAGACGGTTTCCATAATACGAACGCACTGATATAAAACGTTTGTACACCATTCAAGATAGGTATTTAATTGAGGTATTTGTAATATAGTTTGTTGACATATATTAAACGCGCCTTGGTAGAAGAGTTTAGAAAAATAATCGAACGTTTGATTATCTCTGTATCTATTAGTACTATAAATAAACCATTGTTTAAACGTAACTGGTGAAACGTGGGAATTTTCTGTATTCATCTGCCTACCCCTTCGGGGATTACAGGCGTGAAGTTACGGATTACGGATGTATCAAGTTACGCAAATACTGAAATCAATAAATTGATTATTGCAAACGTTTGCCATATGGTATGGGTGGTGAGCCTATTGCCATGCATCGGGCACATATCCAGACTCCGAACCACTACTAGAAATTCTGAATGAGAAAATTTTGTAGTGTTCGACCCGGGAATCGAACCCCGGACCTCTAGATCGGCAGTCGCACATGCAACCAACACGACCAATGAGGCAGTACATACAGTAACTCGATACATCCGCTGTGATATACATATGTTCATATATAGTAATGCTATGCAATGCCAGGGCGCTTTAGACTGTACTCATAACTTGTCGATTACCAAACATCTGTAGTAGAACATTTGCCATTGACCTTATCGAAGCACGTTTTATTGAGTTGGCAATATTCACGTGGGAGTTTCGCAATACTTATTATAATATTCATAGTTGTCGGCTATTAATATTTTTTTGTTGCGATAATAATATTTGAACGCTCCCTCACTTGCTTTCATCCATTACTTCATGTAATGATACATTTACTCAGAGGCACTTTTGTCAGATGCATTGTTGTGTATACTTCCTTGCATTGCCATCATCAGCTGTGGAATGTAATAGGAAATCAGTATATTGACCTCAGTCTAGATAGTTGATAGTTGAAGGAGGTTAAAATTTAAATGAAATATTTGTTTATATTTATACATCTATTATGTAGTTGTATTCAACTGAAACTACATAAGTGTGTCGTGTGCGTGTGCGTGTGCGTGTGCATGTGCGTGTGCGCTTGCGTGTTCGTGTGCGCGTGCAGTAATTTATTGTTTTTGTAATGTAAAATTATTAAACGCCCTCATCGCTATTCGACATTGCGACCTCGCTGCTCGCTGGTAGACATCGTGTCTGTCTAACGTTCCAGTTTGGTTTTAGTTTCGAAAATGTTTTGAAACATTCTTGTATTTCGGTTTTGCAAACGCACAGCTTGTCTTGCCTTATACATGAGCCTTGACCTCAAGCTGCGGGCGATTCACAAAGACGTGCGTGCAATGACGACATTGTTGGTGTTTTGTCGTCAATGTTTCATCACTTTATCATCACTGTGTGTGATAACTCTTATTGCATATATCAATTAATGCGCTCTTATTGTTATATCTCAGTGCATTCTTTTATACCCGCGATAACTGATTCCCTTGTCCTGCGTGGATATAGCGAGAAACACCGCAAGCGAGGCCCACGTCTAGCAGTAGACAGACTGATGATAATGATTGTTATTTTAGGATATATTCTCACAACCATTTGATCTCAAACCGGGCAAAGCCTATGTTATATTGAAAGCTGATAAACCTCGTATATATATATCGTTATATACTTGAATGTGCTCATCATACAAATATTTGTCTATCCCACGACACCAGGGTCGGCAGTGAAACTTCAATGGTTCATCACTATGTGTTCACTATTACGTCATACCTAAAGAAAAATTAGTATTACGTAATTACAACAATCGAAGCTCCTTGTTGATTTGATTAACTCACTTTATAATTACTGTATTGTTTATTTTCAATTGTAAAAAATAATCGTCATTTATATTGCTCATATTGTTTCAATCGGATAATAGGAGTGAAATAAATCGAATAAAGTGGGAATTTAATTTCTAAATGATTTAATATAACTTGGGTCAAATGACTCTTAAAAGCTGTACGTGAGCTAGCACCTAGTACTTGTTTATTAGACACTATATCACTACATTATGCTATGTAGTTCAATATCGCCAATGTTACTATAAATGTTACTTTAACTAATATAGTATATGCTTGTTTCAGTTGTTATGGTCATTTTGCGGTTGCCTGCTCGTGTCGGTGTTAGTGGTGTTCTTCTATTACTACAAACGATGGAGAACAAAAGGTGATCATATTAACTATCATTACTAAATCGTAAAATAATTAATTTTTCTTGTTACATTTTGGTGTCACACGTGAATGACAGAAGCTTACCAATATGGCGTATTCAATTGGCTGCCTTGTTGGTTGCAGATGCGACTGCCGATCGAGAGGTCCCGGGTTCGATTCGGGGTAAATTAGAAAATTTTGTAGTGTTCGACCCGAACACTACAAAATTTTCTAATTTAGATTTTCTAGTAGTGGTTCGGAGCCTGGATATGTGCCCGATGCATGGCAAT
>DWEI01004819.1:0-11326 GCA_018245875.1 Mysoria ambigua
ATATCTTCACGCAAAGTTCCTCACGGGTTAGGCAGAGAACACAAAATGCCAAATATCTTTATCCCTACATACAATATTTACATTTACTGTATTATATTTCATCTCATTGGTCGTGTTGGTTGCAAATGCGACTGCCGATCGGGAGGTCCCGAGTTCCATTCGCGGGTCGAACACTGTAATACAAAAAAAAATTCTATTTAAATTTAGTAGTAGTAGTTCGGAGTCTGGGATATGTGCCCGATGGATAGCAATCATTTTACATTCAGCCATGTAAAGGACCTGACATAACATTATACAATAATAAACACCATGATCTACAGGCCGTTGTATGAGCTTAGTTTTTAAAATGTTACCCGTTTCATGCATCTCATCGCTGCGAGATCCGTTGGTCTGGTATTTGCAGGTGCGACTGCTGATCCACAGGTCCTGCATCTAATGTTCCGGTCAGGTATTATTAGATTATTTAACTTTAAACTCCTAGCAGTACTGCGGTGACTGCATTTGTGCCTCGTGAATGGCAGTAACATTACTGCCTACGACATAACAGGTTAAACGTGGAAGTTTGTATCACATCCCTCCGACTACCCCCTGGGGGAAATACAGGTGTGAAGTTATATAAACATGTTAGATAGATCGCATTCACATCCTGGTTTCTAATAAAACCGTTGTTTTATGCATCGATCGCTCCGAGATAATATTATTCATCGATGCTGCCTGCGCAAGGATCGCGAAAGTGAACGTGAGCACAATGTGTGGGAAAATAATAAATAATTAGCCGCCTCGCACAACTGTCGGGTCACAAAAATCTCTCAACTTGTCAACATAGTAAATAGCGCACATGTAGAATAATAATAACATTGTTATATAGATAGAAGGAAAATGACGAAGTACGAATCAAACATAGCATAGCATTTTTATTATTATGGATATATTGTTGTCACATTCAAAGATACCAAACGTAACATCACGCCCTTAATCCCCGCGGAGGTAGGCAGAGGAGTGAAATACAGCCGGTTGTCATGTACCGGAAATAAAATCCCGACTCTGTGCCACTACTAGTTGTTTCAACTAGAGAACCTGAGTTAGATTCTTGATGCGAAGCCAGGACCTCTCAATCAGCAGCAGTGCAAGTTGCAATCACTTGCAACCACTCGTCCAACGAGGCACATTGAAAAGGACTCTTATTTTCTTAAATTTATGTCTTGGAATCATCTCATGTAAGGCAGATAGATGTTGTTCTACGGTGACCAGATACCCGATAAACGATATACATTTTTTTTATAATACAACATATCCAGATCGAGTAAAAATACTGTTACTCATTACATTAATAGTTGTACTAAATGTAAATCAAACCAACAACCTTCGGCTCACAAATCAGGGTCACTAAACAATGCAAGACGTATTTTATCTAGCTAGTTGAAATAGGTCTTTGCAGAAGGTTACACGAATGACAATAACTATGACATTAACCTTAGCCTCACTTAATTAATTAAATAAATATTAATTAAAACGAAACAGGGAAAACAAATTAGACAAAAATTTCAAATAACATGCACGTTTATAATTGTAATATATAGGGTACATATAAATATCCTTCAATTAAACGTTATTCGAGACAAAACAGAAACAATTTACAATACCGTTCACATAAACGTGTTGGTAACATTCCGCGCAGTACCCAACACATCGTGAAAGGTTGAAACGTTTGTAATCAGCTTATCCGATGATTTAAATACCACACAAACAATACACTTACAAACCACACACACATACATACAAAGATACGTACATACATAGAAGTTCGACGGCAAAACTAAATTGACATTTATATACTTGTAAATAGGATAAAATACTACGACGCATCGCCGCGTATACAATGATAGACCGCGTACACACGCGTCATGTTTTACAAGAAACGCAGCATGTAGCAACGCTAAAGGTCGTCACACACGGAGCTATAATATACATTAATACTAGATGTACTCGCGGCTTCGTCCGCGTGTGTCACCAAGTTTCTCCCGCGCATATACCGACCTCGTGGGAATTCTAGGACGAAAAGTAGCTAATATGTTGCTCCAAAGAGAAAACAGAAAAATCAAATACCTATACAAAAATCATGAGCGGGCGAGCTGGGGGTGAGGGCCGAGGGGCGCAACGCAGACGCCAGCTCGGCATATCCTATTTACGTGAACTTGACATTTTCAAACAATTCACAGAATCTTTACAAATTGTATCCTATGTGTCATTCTAATATTTAAGCTATATTAATGTAGTTTCATTAAAATCCATTCGATACTTTTTACGTGAACGAGTAACAAACATCCATCCATACTTACAAACTGTCGCGTTTATAATATTAATAGGATAGGATACTGTTAGTTATTGAGTTTTGACTGACTTTAAATTCCAAGTAATAAAACAGAGTCTGAGTTTGAGCCTGGTGTATTATGCCAATAGAGTCGCCTTATATTTCATTAAACGCAAACATATCCGAAGTGAAGCGAAACATGGAAGTATATCACACTCCTCTGCTTATCCGTGCGGCGAAAACGAGGTGTAATGTTACGGTTTTCTATATACTGTGCTGTAACATATATTATAGCAAACTACCACAGACGGCAACTGAGCTATCTTTGCGGTTGCCATCTGCACAACAATGTCCTGCTACCAAGTAGACCGGACGCTGGCTGATGTTAGAACCAGACACATCCAGAGCTGGCGGACATCTACGAAGAGGTTGATGAATATAGAAGAAGAAAGCCAGTTTTGTAAGAATAGAGATATTTAACGCACGGCGCACTCTACATGCTCCATGAGAGAGAACTGGCGTAAAGATATAGAATGAAACTACCTTCATACGTATTATCCCACAAGACTTAGACAAAGCAGTGTAGTACAGTCCTACATGATATAGACAGATACATCACAATATATATCAGTGCTCCGTCTGTGACGCCTTAAGGAAATACGATAGCCGCGTCTAGTAGGCACTCGCCACGAATATAGGACATGCACGGAAGCGCAATAAATTCGGTTGTACTGGTGAACGAGACAACGAGCGAACAACGGAGGTGAGGTTGGTACCTCTTAAAATTTATCGACCACTGAGCGAACGTTCTCCTCAAAGTATAAACAGCTCCACGACTGGTCTCCCGTATCTTGTAAACGCTCGTACACCACACCATCTACTAGTTCCTTTATAAGGCGCTCATAAACGTTGCATAGTTAAAATAGTCGCAATTTAAGTCGCTTTGATATCGTACGTCATCAATGTAGTAGTAACGTTCGACCCAAACGTTACCAACACGCACACAAACGAAAATCGCAGAACATTTCATTGTATGCGAACAGCCAGCCGGCGATTGCGTCCGTAATTAAAATAGCCCAAGTGCATCGGCCACACGGATTGAATAGAGAAGAGAGAGAGCCGTATTAGGACGACGAGCGGTTTAGAAAGTAGAACATACACGGAGCTCGGGCGTCGTGGCGCGGCGGCGGCGGCCACCGCGCGGCTCTCGGCGCACGTCGGCGCACGGGAGTGCTATCGCGCTGCGTCGTTTATAATTCAACAACAATAAACAGATAGTTAATTGCGATGCTGTCACGGGCGCAGTATATGGTAATGAGGCGTAGGGATCGCGGCTGCACGGACAATATCTCTCGACGGTGAAAGGTAAGATGACTTTGGTGCGAGTGACGGGCGGCGGCGGTTTTCGACCAACACAAATGTCCACGTAACATTAGTTGCAGGTAGGCACGTTTTTTCTTCTGACATTCCTTTCACCTCTTTTCAATTAAAATAAAACGCCCTTCATGGATGCTTGTATTCGTTATTTTATAAACAATACCTCGTGTTTTTTGACATGTATACAAATACTACCGTATTACAAATATTACCGTATTTGAAACTAAAGTATATAATTCGTAGATAAATTAATTAAAATTGTATAGGGATATTCTATTCAGTACTAACTTAGTGGTTTAAATCCCTGCATTCTGTGATCTTTAATTTTCATCCTCGTGCGCATTTCTCAATGCACAAAATAATGAAAGTATGAAGATTAAATAAAGCTATACTGTAACGATTCACAACAACATCATGAGGAACCTTCACACCTAAGGGTCTTCCATGCTCTTCTCTGAGGTGCATGAATTTTGCCAAACAGCATCTGGTCGCCGTGATCGACTACGGCCTTAACACCTCCGTTTCTTCGAGGAGATGAATTGGAAAAGAATATGATGTAGACGAACCACAAAACGTATGGTTAACATCCTGCTGGTATCGATTTTAGATAATAAATATACACACAAATTATCGTTTATCTAAGCTTAGTCATTATCAATTCTCTATTCCTGATCTTCCTCTAGCACCTCAAAAGTAATGTCTCTCGTCGCTTGTGCCGCGGAGTGGTACTGTTTGCTTAGCCCGTGGCCCGTGTCGGCGAGATAGGCGCTGTACATGCGCTTTCAGGTCCGCGGCGCAATCTGGGCAGCCGGCACCAATAGGTTTTTATCAGCGACAATCTGGCTGTGAGAAAGTCCCGCGAGGGAAACAGTAAAGCACGCGATGCAACTTTGAGGAGACAGGGCCGAATCTCTACGGCACCGGGCGATGTATTGTTTATGTGGCCATATTAAATTCGATTCAGATGACACGATTCAAATGAAGGAACGTCACAGTGATTATTGGTGGATGATTTAAGAAGCGGAGCGTGGAAGTTCATTTTTTGGCATAATTTTACAGACCAATGTGAATTCAAGACTTAATTCATTTTTAGAACATTATTTTAATGACCAATGTGAGTTTCTCGGATTCTTCGTGAGTAAAGTTCATTTTTGTAGGATGATTGAAAACTCCCAAACCTGAATACATTTTTAAAAAATAATTTTAAAAGTAATCGCGAGCAAATGGTGACGATGGTCAATATAAATAAAATCCATAATATTTCTAAGTTTTAAAAGAGATGAAGTTAGCTCACCACCTATTACATAGTGGGACGTAAACGTAACTGATGAAACGTGGGTGTGTTCTGCATCTCTGCCTCCCTCTTCGGAGATCACAGGCGTGAGGTTACGTAGGAAATTAGCGCAAATACAATATATATTCCATATATTTTATACGTTTTCCATACAGCAAATTACATTACTTATTGGTCTCTTTTTGCACGCTAATTATGTTGATACTGCGTTTACTCTTCAGTGTATCAATGAAACTGTGTTTCAATCATCTTGAGGTACGAGTCCACTAATCCTTTATTATACCCGTGGCTTCATTTAAATACAATTAGTACGTTATAATTGTAATGATGCTAAAAAAGTAAAACCCATTTTTTATGTTAATTTTCATTTAGAAGCAATGACGTTGTTTCGCAGGTTCATAAAAAGTACCTATGTATCTTTATACTGAGTTTCATAAAAATCAGTATAGCCTTTTTGATGTGAAAAGCTAAGAAACAATATTATCTATACATCTAACTAATATTAGTATGGATAAGTGAGAGCCTGTAATTGGACTCCAAATAGGTATTATTTTTGACACATGTAGGCAGTAATATGCCTGGCTGTAATTATTGAAAAAACGGGGTCAATGTCCGCTCTCGGCTTACCCCGTAGGGGATATGACGTGACAATTTAAAAATAAAAATATAAAATATTAATTGCTGAATATAAGTTATTCAATTAAAAAAATATTTTTGTTACAGACAAAACATATCGTGCAACGTTATACGTCGAATAATATAAAGGTCAAATTCACAAAACGCTTCCGTCGCTAACGAGAAGAGCGCGAAGCCTTCACAGTGACCGGAATGCATCCAGAACCTCTTGCACTAACATATAATTAATTAGACAGGCCCTCGGTGCCCATCCATCTTCACATCTCTAGCGGTCTTGTCGTGCTCTGATAACAATGATAAATTACGCGTACAGGCCACGTGTATAATTATGCATTTCCTTATTTATTTTTCAGTGAACAAAAACACATCTAGCTGATTGCTAAACAGATTAGTCCGGCCAACCTTGAAACGGCTAATAAAATGTTGACGAGCATCTGAGCAATTATATTGTTCATTAACTGTGCAAGATTGTTAACTACTCGGAGGTTGGCATAGCAAGTATAAAGCCGGTACTCGTGGCCAAAAGTCGAGCAATCATGTATAAAAAATATTGATGTCTTATAATTAAAAACAAAATAAGGATAATATTTTAAAATTGATGAATTGAAATTTATTTACATGCAAATATTGATCACTTGCCATAACGCTTTAAGAGGAAAAGCGGTGAAGTTAATTATGATATAAATAAACAGTTATATAATAGTTCAAGTATATATATCAACATAATCATTATGAACCTCAATTGCGCGTTCCACTATCGGACACGGGACGTGGGATATGTAATAAACAAAGATAGATGATAGCAGCATTTGAAAGAAATGCACTGTTAGTTTGTGTATTTTTTAACTATCTTTTTTTCGTATACCTAGTAGAGAATGGAACCTAATGTCATACAGTAATGTATGAACGAAATACAATTACATCGACGGTTTAAAGGAATCTGTACAGATAAATAATGAAATTTATGTTCATTATTGCTACTTAGCCCATTAGATGTACATATCACAGCTCCGCCTGTTACCACGTTTAACAGAAGATTTAGCGCGGCTCACCGCAGCTACTGGGCTATGACGTCACAGAGTTTACGAGCTAATTAAACATAGGAACGGTAACCGCGACATAAATGACATTACGCACTCGGCTTAGCGCGACTGCGATGGCATAATGGATAGGATAAAATATTGCCTTCCTATTTGTGGTACAGTATCAAGTTTTCAGTCTTATCGTTAGTGACCAAGACAAAAATAAAATTTTATTATTTTTCTTTTAATTTTGATATGAGGTTTTCAATTTATTTATTTCTACAGACACACTAACAAAGTATAACATTACGCCTGTATTTTCCAGAAGGTGTAGACAGAGGCGTGTAGTATACTCTTATTAGATATGTTAGGTTAAAAACATATCCGTTCATGATACAATACAAATTGAGTTTGGGTGATAATTGAAACCGGAACGAATAAGACAATAGATATGTCATTAAGTGTCAAGTACAATAAAATGGCAAAAGGAGAATTAGTGAACGACTAATTCTCCTTGTAATTATAAGTATAGATTACTCTTATGCTACCTACATATCAAGCTAATTTACATACTTATCCTTGGAGAGAATTTCAAATGGCTCAGAGCCGAATAAAATATTTAATTCTTTAGAACTGCACTTACAGTTTTATGGTCTTCCAGCGCACACTTTTTTTTAATGTGATCCTATTGGCAACACGTATAGCAACACGATGTATTTCGTTCTCCTCTTACACGTTACATCACGCCCGGGGTCTCCGAAGAGGGAGGCAAAGGACTAGAGTACACTCGTTCGTTTCACCGGTTACGTTTACGTCCCACTGAGAGACAGGTGGTGAGTCTATTGTCATACACAGGTGGGAGAGGTAACTCACATACATTTTCTGTTACATCAAAAAAATGGTTCTTAATGATATGCAAGTATATGATAGTAACGAAAGCATTCAATTATGAAGTGATGACGTCACATATAACGAGTAAACGCACGTCAAGTCAATTTCGTTGCGCGTAGTATTTCGATATCGATTCTCAGCGAAAAGTTTATCAAAATTATGAATTCATTAAAATATGTTGCAATACGTTATATGTGAAGTACATGTGCGTGCGTACGATAATGTGGACTGTCAATGTGGAGCGTTAATATCATAAACCAACATATTATCAGGCTTGTGTCCCATTGTGGTAGGCATTCCTTTATAATGTCCAACGGCTGCGGTGTCTGCTGGTGTGCTACGAAATTCAATATAATATTGATCAACATAATCATCGTTTTCTTCATCACCCTCATCATTAGCATCATCTTTATTATCATCAACATCAGTCTATCTCACTCCACTGCTGAACTATAACCGTATAACCTACGCCACCCCGCTCGGTCTTCGTTTCACCGCAACCGTCCACCGCTGGCAGCCTTCCGCAAATATCAATCGCGCCCAGCGTTCAATGGTTAACATTTATAGCAAATATAACTCCACTTTTACCGCGTGTACCCACGCTTTTTGCGACAGTGGTCCGGTTCTCACGGGGAGCGGTCTCGGCTAACGTCTTTCCGCGATTGCGCCACGCCGCGCCACGTCGCGCCACGCTGCGCCACCGCGCCCGCCGCGGACGTACGCGACTAATTTTACAACTATTTTACGAGCGCCGTCCATTATTACATAAACAAGCCGAAGAGTGCGAGCGGCCGGTGCCAACGCGTAGCGATTTCAATGGAACACGGGCACATTCCTTTCTGCATACGAATTGTTCAATAGACTATCGGTATATTTACAAAAAGGAGGTTTATTATGAAACGATAGATGAAGAAAAGGGTGAATATTTGGTAAAAAGTGAAGATTGTAGACGAAGCGTAAATGGGTATAAATAAGGATATTTGACTATTGGTGCTCTTTGGTGTCCCCCTAAGGGGCCGGACGTGACGAAATACTTAATAACAGAATAAAAAGGCCTTTGATCGTTGGTAAAGTGTTTTCAAATAAAACATACGCCTACTGAGTGTCCTTGTGGGTTGCCAAACACATTCACTATAGGTAAAGTATCGATAATATTCGCAAACACGACACATTTTAGAAATTCTTCCTCGTTTTATAAATAAAATCTGAAAACATTATGTGCCGGCATTTTATTGCAAAAAGTTTATACATAGCGCATTCCTGTATTTTTTTGGGAAAATGAGCTTGAGAAGAATATAAAAAAATAGCTGGAACAAATTAAACGCTACACATCGGACACGAAGGAGCGAGGGCTATAAAACATAGTGAAAACGTCGATGTCAGCAAATAAACTAAACACATTTATTTACTTTCGCACTGCATAACCATGGGGGCACCTAAAATGTTACTCATGCCTATTCATATATTTTGACTATAGGCAAATTTAAGCAAAAAGTAATTTAGCGACATAGGACATTTGAATGCAATTTAATGACCGTATAGCAACTTACGATTACGTAAAGAAGTTTATTAGGTCATTAACATTAAAAAAAACTACAATACCATAATATTTCCTAATGTCATACTTGTTTTTCCCTGAAAGGATACTCGGAGAAGTGTAGTAAATTCCCACATATCACCTGATATAGATATCAAGTGTCCCAAAGAATAAGTATTAGTATTAGGTTATTGTGAAATATAAATAAATAACAATGATAATGGCAAAAAAGCAGCATTTTACGCCGCGCGGGCTCGTTACAAACTCTTGAACGCGTTGCAGAAGTCTTGTAAAGGGCAACCCATACACGACTGCCGTGTGTGGAACGGTTCCTATAGGGAATGCTATTGCGACACGCATACGATACCACCCCACCGCCGCTTCAGATGTAAATAACGAAACCGATATTAGAAATACCAATCGGTTACTGATCCGGCACTCAACTTTAATATCGCGCGCTTGTTGGAATATCTAAAAATTCCCCGATTTTTTTTGGGGCGAAACTTCTTTAAATCTATGAAACGAAAAAGAAATAAGAGTATGGTCAATAGAGTCCCTAGAAATAATGAGTATAAAAGTCCATCAAACCCCGTTTTGCTTCGCTGTTAGTATTACACGAGGCTCTCCCGCGACATATATCGGATTATATTATATGGCTTAAGTCACAAATTTGTATCCTGACAAACTTCACCGTCTTTGTATTCATCACTCAACTATCATCGTATGAGCACACTGGTGTATGACTTCCGACGCCTCCAACATTTGTATCAGAACTATTTAACTGAGTTAGCTGCGTCTTGCTCACCCTCAACATCAATCAAAATTGGAATAGTATGACTGCCGTTTTACTTATAATTGGTTTTATTGTATTAAATTCTCCGTCTCCAGAAAACAACATTCCAAGCCCGACCACCACCAGCACACCACCAGTCCGATACGAGCCCACAGCGAGTAATAACTTAGTAAAAAAGTTAAAACGAGAACTTTCGCGGCGAGGACAAGCACGTAAAACCAGCTGTAAACTAAGTAAACGCGCGCCTTTACTGCAGGCAGCTAATGTTTCCACATTTCTATTTTAAGCACTTACGTTCGCGAACGCGACGATTTAGCGTCTTATGCGGCCGTTTTGTATCGAATACGATTCGAAAATCCCACGTGTCGCGCGGCAGTTTCGTGATCGATTCCTGTTTTACATTACCGCTCCTCGGAACGACACGAATTGTCACAACTTTAATATACATCATTGTAAGAAGAGAAAATAAGGAAAGAGACATTTGACATCAAGTACTCTATGCCTACTCAGTAAGGAACTCAGCGTGCGGATATGTATGAATTTATGTACTGTGAAAAGAATAAATTATGTTTCTACTGTACGCTATATAATATAAGTATATTCTATTGCTTATAATAAAATGAATATTTTATTCTACTGTGATACTGTGTGTATACACGACAACGTTTACTGAATAAAAAATACAATGACATCGATTGCACGCGACGATACATTTCATATTCAAATGGAGCAGATAACAATGAGGCAGGCGATACAATATGTATTTGAATATTTCGTTACCGTAAATACACGAAGGATAGTGGACGTTCGCTGATAGGGGTAAAAGCGAAATGTCGTTATGGTGCGAGACGATCATCCAACCATTACAACGCGATTATACCGGCCAATGAGTTTCCGCAAACAACGCGCACGAGAACGACAAAACGCACGGGGCACGATAAAATAAACTTTATGGTCAACTCAGAACGTATTATAGCGCGCGAGATGGTTGGGTCTTGGAAACAAATAAAACGATAAATATCGTCCAATTTCACGGTCACTAAATAAAATTAGCAGCGCTGACAATGTAACAGAGCGGTCTCAATAATTTGTCCCGAACGAGGCGGGTAGTGCCACATTACATTGCATTAATCACGAACATCGATATACTCGCCGCCATACCGCAGCCGCCGAGGGTGATTTAATAAAAATATAAATCGCGTACACAACGCGAGTTCGGTCCAGTTAATATGCAATAATTGCCTCGAGCGCCGATGTTGAAGTACAATGGCCACAGTACAAAATTATACCAGACTGCAACTTCATAAAAAAAATATTAAAATATATTATGATTGCCGGAACTATCAGATTTTTTAATTTAGTTTTTCTAGTAATTGCTTGGAATCCGAATATGGAACCGGTATATGGCAATAGGCTCACCACCTATTCCGTAGAGTATGTAAACGTAACAGATGAAACGTGGGAT
>DWEI01004820.1:0-11326 GCA_018245875.1 Mysoria ambigua
GATATGTTCTGAGATGGTCTAACCATAGATTAGTCCAAAAACAGTTTTGAAGGTTTAAGCAGTACCTGTACGCATTCAATTTCCTCAGTTTCAAAGCGCCTTGATTGATTCATTCATTTTAAAATTCATTGACGACTTTTCATCTCATGTGACGATCGGGCGGTTGGTTACGAAGTGTTTGTTTGAATTTTTTTTAATCTATTTTACCACGGATAAGTTTAATTATCACTACTGTATATCAAGGTACTGTTTTTATAATTAACCGTCGTGGTATTCCAACTTCAAATCCTAGTTTGAAATTAGCGGTTGGCAACTCTACTGTAATTCAATGTCAAGTAAACCCTGAACATGAGAGCCCCCACTTCAATCTCCCGTGACTAATGATGGATGGAGAGATAATCATTTCGATGATACTGACGTCAGGACGGCAATAACATTTATTATTACATAACAGTAACGAAACTGATAAGACACGATCGATACAATTACGATTTGTGCGAAAATATCTTCTATGATACTAGATATACTGGACAGGTACAATGACGTAACGTAATTCCCATATTTTTTATTATAAAAAAGGCGGGAATCTTACTTCAAGGTTGCGCCAATCACGATCGCACACCACAAAATGACTGAGCGTTTTCTAAAAAAAAAATGGATAAACCGCCATTATTAGTTAAGCGGAAAAATCATAGTCATTTAGGCGGTAAATAAATTAAAACCCACCATGGACCACTGCACGTATTATCTAGCTGTAGGTACCTACTGTTGGACAAAAACCTCACTAATAATTTAAATTACGAACATTGGAAACATTAGTAACTCTGGCGCTTACTACATAACGTAATATCACGCGTGTAAGTCCCTTAGTGATAGGCAGAGGAGTATAGTACATTCCCACGATTAACCGGCTAAGTTTACGTCCCATTATCACGGTCACATCTGCAGACTTCGAGCCACAACTATAAAATCTAAATTAGAAAAATCCAGTAGTGCCCGACCCGGGACTTGAACTCAGGATTTCCTCTATCGGCAGTTATGCTTGCAGTCAATACAACTAAAAAGGTAGTCGTATGACATACTTTAATTGTGTATACAGTGTTGCATAATATGAATTGATATACTTCATCGCATATAATAGATCGCGTGCTAATCGTGTGTCTGTAAAAAAGTTTAGTTTAAAAAATTCACATCCGGCGTGTTGCCGGGCGACAGAAACGACCAAATGCCGGGGTGTTCAGAGAACCTCCCGGGATTCTCCCGACGACGCAGACGCGCGAGCGAGCGCAGTTCTTTTTGTTCGCTGTCATACACGACTGTTTTTTTGGTTGAAGTGACGCAGCAGAATCAGAAAACTCCGCCCCTTGTTTTGAGCGGCTCTTTTGTAACGATCGACAATAAACACAACTCACAATGCAGTGTAACAATAATTCTAAATACAGTGATCTGTATAGTCGATTATAGGTAATAAATGGTAATAATAATGTTAATAATAAAATACCCTAACACGTAATATAATAATAAATTAATCATAAAAAGACATTTTAATTTTTGGTTAACGTAACATAACGGCATGCAAAAGTGTGTAGAATACGCCAACGTTTACTGAGTTATGTTTATGGAATAGAGTGAGCCTATTGCCACACAGCAGGCACTAATATAAACTCTGCGCCATACGTAGAAATTTCTATGAGAAAAATCGAGGTTTGAATTCAGGGTCTCGATGTGAAATAGTGCTTATAAGCAGTCGAATAAAGAAGTAGAAGATTAAGATCTTTATATAATGATTTTGGTTTAAACGAAAACGTATATAACTGGTATGAAATAAAAAGTACCAATAAAAATATTTACATAAGTGTGTCACATCGTTACGACTCTCAAATGTAATGTTAAAATATATATGATCTCATCCGTTCTTAAAATGGTTTTCAACGGAATTCGCGTTGACCTTTTTGTCGTCTCTGATTTCTTTTTTAGTCCACGAAAATCCAATTCTCGGTTGGTAGTAATCAAATAAAATTACGATTTAATTAAATTTACCATTAACTTAGAAAAATATAGTATGTGTCTGTTTAGTAAGTGGTCTTATGCATGTGTATATAAACATACATACTGGTAGTATAAAAACAAATTATTATCATTACTCATGACGGAAAAAAGCAAATGAAATAGCAAAATATCTATGTCAAGTGCCAATGAACTCTGGTCTCAATAAAAACAAAGACACATAAACCGATTGACCTTTAGTATAAGACCCTATTAGATAATACGACAAGACATTGACTAATATTGGCCATGTAAAAATCGATGTCCATTTTATAAAACAGAACATATTCGAATTGACAGCAACGTAGTCAATTCGAAATATAAGGGAGATTTGTACAATCAATTTACTATTAATAAGATATTTCACTGTAATTAAACATGTTTAGATGTTTTTTTTTATTATTTAATAGTTTTACTTTATTATATTTTATTGAAAATGTGATATGTATTTAAATAACAAATTTAATCATCAGGACAAATGAAATCTCCGGTTTATTCAATATGAGTCTCAGGACTACACTGCACATACTCTTTTGTTTATTCTGTGATGTGATAAAGTGACGCGTGGAGAAGTATTTATATTTATGTAATAAATCATCATCATCAGCCAATTCTCATCCACAGCTGGACACAGGCCTCTCCAATACTAGTCGACTAGTTTTAATTTCAAAAAACATGTGCCCATTTTCTTATTTTTATTTACGACGTCTTTGGGACTTCAATACAAGTACCTATAACTTCAATACAAGTATATCAATATCGAGTAAATTCTTTATTTTGTTTTTCTGAAATTCTTCTTTAATTGTAAATGCTAATAGTCATATACCGCAGTTGGCTAAACTGGTAGCTTATGGTCTTACACATGTTATTCTGAGAGGTTCCCTATATCTATCAGTGGAAAGTTTAAATGATTAATGGTCACGATAAAATTTGTAGCTACGAATTATAGTGATAGCGCCGAGCGTGCAGTGAACAATAAGCGCACATTGTGAAAGTATATTACTTGACAATAAAAGTATTTTGATCAAAATTATTCCCATAGAAGCATTTACGACCTAAGGAGTGATTATTTATATTCGGCCAGACAAGGTTAAACTGCCACAGACACGCGAGAATTTACTATGTGCATATCAGTAACATTTAATTATTAAGTTGTGGCAAGAAAGATATTTTTTTCTATTAGCTCTCTTTTGTGCACACTCGTATTTGATTTTAACTTGAATTACAAGTAAATTTCTACTATACTTTATTGTACTATATATTCCTAGAATTATTTGTATTTTTTCCATTCACATCGAAATAAAAACAAACGAAACATCATGTCTGTGATCTCCGTATAGGTAGGCAGAGGAGTACAGCGGAGTGTGTTTATATTGTAATGTTTAATGAGGTGTTTTTCACAGTTTTTTTTCTCTAATCTTTTAATGGCGATCTGAAGCAATATGTTAGATCTATATCTACTGGCCTTGGTGGGAACTGACTGGCGAGGATAACCTTAGCAGCTGACGTAAGCAGAATATAAATGTAAAAATTATTTATTCTGGAAATTTCGTAAATTGTTCTGACCTTTTCTCTGACCCCGCACATGTACTATAACGGGCTGACTTAACGCCGAATATATTTTCTGAATATTTCTGCATACACTGCAATTCGTATTGAACTGGAAATAAATTGCATATGGCGACAGTTTCTATCATATTCATGATATTAATACACATGAGCCACTGCCTCGTCGGTCGTGTTTGTTGTAAGTGCGACTGCCGGTCGGAAGGTCTGCGAACCACGACTAAAAAATTTCATTTTTGTAGTGTCCGACCTGGGAATAGAACCCAGGACCTCCCGATCGGCAGTCGCACATGCATTCAGCACGAGTAACGACGAAGTCGTAAATTGAGTATATCTCCGAAAATAGTGTGAGAAACTAAATAACATATACATAACGTGTTTATATCCTGTTGCGCACTTGTTTGCAAAAATATGCGCCTAAATATCACTTGCTACGGTGAAGGAAAACATCGTGAGGAGGCCGGGTCACCTTAGAGAAAATGTTTTGTAGGACGTGTGAAGTCTGTCGGCCTGCAGCCAGCGTGGCACACTATGGCTTTAACCCTTTAAATCTGTGGTGAGACCTATGTTACAACGGTGGAACAAAGGGTCGAAAAAAAATGTTTTTATTGTCGTCTTCTAGGATTACTTCAATATTGAAAGGTTTTCGCTAGCATTAACGCATAGTAGAGAAATAATAATTGTCTTGGTGTATTGCATTTCCACGATTTAACTGCACGAAGCTCGCAAGGCCATAGATACGATGGGCCAATGTAAGAATTTTCACAGGATTTTCCGTTCCGAATGTCGATACTCGTAATGATTGTTAACATTCTTGTTTTGTTCTGACCTACATCAACATTGCAAATGCTTGGCGGTTATTTATTACTTACTTATGTTCGACTTGCGTCGTAAGTTCTTCATCTTTTAGTTACTTGCGCTTAGGCATACGAACTCCATTAACAAGTTTACCTGTAATCATCATCCTCATCGTTGCCTTCATCAACCTCTGTGACATGTCCACGCTGCACCGGACACTTCTCAGAATGAAAGTATTTAAGGCCATAAGCTGGCACGCTGACCGTGTGATGATTGACAGTTTTCACGCATCTTATGTACTTAGTACCTACTCTAACTGGCGTAGGATTGTTTACGGGTTTTTCGTTTTTCTTAACAATAAGTAATACTTTATTATTACTATATCATCAAGCCAAGTCCATTGCGACGTAAACAGAGAGCGCCGAATGTCAAATATTTCGTTGCTTGTACACCGGATATAGTTTTTTAACATTCGCCATTAGTGCGCAGAGGTCGGCAGTACATACCACGTTTCGCCGGCTACGTTCCGGCCTAACGCACTGCACCCGCGACAAACCGAACGCAATAAATTATCTCTGGCAAAAAAAAAGTTCAACAAAACATGTATATGAAATGGTTTCCTGACCAACGTATAGTCTGAGCGACGTCCGAAGCGAATGAACGACATAACTAAATGTGACAATGGGAGTGTAACAATGGAATTAATTAAACAATGTGTGACATTCATTAAATGTATGTACGCTTCACGACGAATATGTTAATGAGTATATAACTAATCATTTGTTTGATCTGTTATGCACCTCAATAATGGACGATGTTATATAGGTACATCAAATGTTACGTTGATCTAAATTTAATGTTAACAATAGCTTTAGGTACAGAACTTCAAAAACTTTATTAAATATGCATGAATTTTATCATTAACACTTGTCTTTTGATCACGGGAACACGGAACATGTTTATGAATTGGAAGATTTATCGTCTGATTATTTGTATATAATATATAAATATATATTTAATCTCCTATTTCATGGGACGTTTAACATATTTGGTGAAGAATAAGAGTAGTTACTATGTCTGCTTATTCCTTCAGGTAAATAGAGGCGTGATGTAATGTATATATATATAATTTAATTTATGGGTACATTAGGTGACACCACTATTATGTCCAGTGCAATATACCTAATCAGGTTGATGACATTTGAAATATTTAATAAGTTAGCTTGTATAATAACGATTTACTAAACATTAATATTGTAAAAGAATTGTAAACATATTACAATATGTCTTGATTCCGCAACATTTTACTTTAAAATGTAGCTGTAACATTTTTTTAATGAATTTGCAAATAATGCACGGCACACGTACGCAAAACGAACGCGCGATAACGCAAATCGCTTACGTGACTAGTGCTAATAATAATACGAAGTTAACTTTTTAATTTACTGCAAGTGTTACGTGCCAGTATGTATATAGAGATTAGTAATTCCTTTGGTTTCTCGCAATACAATGCGCAGATGCGTTTTAAGATGGAGAATGCCTACTTATAACTACTTGTACTACTACACTCTAATAAAGTATGTTTTTGGAAGATAACACGGTGTAGTTTTTTTTGGAAACTTAGTGCAAACTATATCCAAAAGTCAGAATAGATAACATCGAGACGATACAGCCGATAGATGTACATGTAGAGATACCTAAAACCACATTCAAATATATAATTTTATCCCCAGGAACTACAGACATTCATGCTCATCACCGCCCTATTTGTCTTAGAACTAGGCTCACCAATTATCGTACTAACCACAATCGTTAAAAGTTTTTTTTTGTCTCTGCAAACCCCCCACCCTAATCCACTTGTAAAGTAATATTCGAATGTATGTACTTGAAATTTTAAGCAGGCATATATTATGACAAACGGATAAGAAATTCTATACAAATGTGACTTTTTTTATCTCTTAGGGAATGGACTATCATTAAATAAAATTATAAATTAACATATGTATAATAAATTAATATAACTAAAAACCGACTTCGAAATAAGTCTATAAACCTACTTAAAATTAACAATGTATTGTACAGGACCAAAACAAAAGAAACAGTTGAAAGAGGAATGCAAAATAAAATTAATATTTATCATAATATTTACAATACTCCTGTAATTGTAAGTGGTGTTGAAGTGATTCGATCATAATTAAGTGACTAAGTAATTCGTCTCATCAGTCTTTATAGTAATAAAATTGACATTCAAATTCTGTCCACATCCCACGTTAAGGTACAGCGACATGGCGCGTGGTGTATAATATATAAGTATACACATGAAATTAACACAGAACCGCTACATTTGTACAACGTACAGACACGGTGAAGCCTCACCAAATTCCGCGAAGGTGCTAACGACGTTTATTGAACATCATATCAACATTAGTATTTAAAGTTTATTGATTTAACACCTGACTTGCGTGGCCCGACGAAATTATTATTCACAAACAATTTCCGAAACACGAGTTTGTTATGTAAGGTATAATTATTTGCAATTGTAAACATAAAAGGGACTAAAGATTTTTAAACATAAAAATGTGTGGCATTGCATTATCTGTAACTGATGACGTTTGCAATATTGCCTCTGGTTTCGTTGCATCCAACATATATTCTCACTATCACTGGGTTGACTGGTGGATAATGCGATTAGCCATGAATTCCTTTGGTTTTAACTTTAGCTTAACAATAAAGAACATTGTTAATTGACATAAAATATTGCATTATTTGGAATGTTTGTTTCTGTAATCTGTCCGGCTGCTTATTGTTAACAGTATTTAAATACATCTAAGAGCTAAATTTCAGCTTGGATTAGGATTTTGCAAGAGTTTAAGGAATTTATCTCTACGTTTATGCCAACAGCTCTTTCAATTACTCCAGGTACTTACAAAGTGTTGCAGGTAAATGGAACACAGTTAAAAAATCTTCTGCATTAAGTTCGGCTATTGATCTCCTGGACATCATAGAAGCCAAAATCTGGAGTTCTCGAAGGGAACAATGGTACCGCGCGAAGTCACAGCTATCTCCTCGTCCACAATGTTTCCACTGACGCCATATTTCTTTCTCTATTATATGATAAACAAACTTTATTATATGACAGATTGACTACAATGACGGCTGATGGAAAGCGCTGATGTGTCCTAATACGAAGCCCGCTTGTCTAGAAAAAGTCTATTCAACCTAGCTATGAAGAGCTCTAGATTACGTGTGTCAGGAAACACAGACGCAGACAGGGTGTTCGAAACTGTGGGTGTACAAAAATTCAAGTAATAACATTGCGTTACAATTTGGTAAAATATCCGTTCTTTACAGGAAGAAATAACTCTTAAAATTCAGATTATCATCAGCCGGCTTGTTGAATTTGTTACAATGTTTGCACTTACATATAAAACTTAACAATTGTCTGTGGATGACATCTGTCCTAAGCTGTTCTACTAGGCTTGTCTGTCTGAATCGCACGGCGTCTGCCTTGGCCCGAGCCACTATTTCCATTCCGACGCAGCTCAGCGACTGATGTGGGTATGCCGATGCATTGCAATGAACGTTGATTATCATAATCGCTGCTGCCTTCGTGCGGCTTGTTGTGAGTTTTTCTAGTTCACGGTTATATGGTAATGGGGTAGCTATGGATGGCGTAGCCAAGTGGGCAATGTATATCAAAACTTATATGTCAGGCAAAGTAAATGCAATACCTATATTTGAATTTTTAAATTATTATCTATCTCATTATTCTTTCCCTGGCTGTCTCGTCGGTCCAGTTCTTCGTATCTATTGATCGATAGGTTCTAGATTCGATCCCCAGCCGGACGTCATTGGATTTCTCTAACTTGAAATTTCTAGTATTCGCTCGAAAATTGTATTTTTGTTACTCACCGTCTATTCCACGGTGGAACGAGTCGTACAATATAACTGGTGAGACGAGTGTACTACATTTCTCTGCCTACCCTTTTGGGGAATATTGGCTTGAAGCAGCTGCGTCTCAAAGGGTTCGTAAAATGAATCCACACAGACTTATATCTCGAAGCCCTATTTGTTGCTAGCTACATATACTCGTAAGTTCCCATGCAGATTTCGTTATTTGAATTGGAGAAAACGAGGTTAAATGGTTTTAATTAATAAATAGCTTCGTAATGAAATATATGTAATATAAATCCTTATAGGATTGATTCATGTAGCTATTAAATTAAAATGCATATTTCTAATGCGCGTATAAAAGGCACAGTCAACATTAAACTATTGCGCTCCACTGCGTTCTTCATGTTCATAAATGACATGTTATTTCGAATCTAGCTGCAGGTCAGGGCTACGCATGTATTCGTATATGTTACTAACACACTATGTGGTTATATAACATGACTAAAAAAACATTATATAACGCGTGTAATTTGTGAAGAAGTAGACAGAGGAGCGTAGTATATTGCCAAGAGTCGCCAGTCACTTCCATCGTCCTCCCACCTGGCTGGAGGGGACGGTCTTCACTCTTAAACATGTAGGTACATTCCAACAGTATGCTATGCTAATACTAGTCTTCAGTGAAAGGTATGATCCGCCTGTTGTTAAGCAATACAAGCGAGCCTGTATGAGGAGAGTTGGATGAAGAAAAAGCATAGCAGGTCTATGAATATAGAGATATTTGGTTCTCAATGCGCCCAACCAAGTTCTAAGGGAGTTGAATGTTCTAACATTCACGATATATAATGTTATTATAGATTTCCATGCGACGCATATTACGGATAACTAGTTATGTTTAATTTAGATTGCTGTAGGTACATCAGAATATTATAATATACATTTATTATTTCTATGGTCGTCACGTGCGCGGGTTTAAAACAATGGCGGCAGGAAATATAATACAACGTGATAAATACGCCATTGTATCAATTAATCACAGGGTCGAGGGTGACTATTAAACATCACACTACAATATAACTATTTATTGCATTACGTTAAGGGAAAAAACACTGTAATATTTTATATAAATACTAGCTGTGGCCGCGACTGCCTCCGCGTGGTATTTAACAAAATGGTATTGAGAGTTTGCACACTTTACGATAATTTATGAAGGTAGTCTAACTTACTCCTTATTAGATCAGCTATCTGTTAGCGAAAGTCCCGTCAAAGTCGGTCCAGGCGTACCAAAGATTGCTCGGAACAAACAAACTGACAGACGGATAAAACGAACGTTTTATCCGTCTGTCTGTTTGTTTGTTCCGACGGACTGATAAAAATGGTAAAAAAAAATAATTTGGTATACATAGATATGCATTGAGTAAAAAGTAACAAACAGACACTCCAATGTTGTTTATTTATTTAGATTAAATTGTTATAACTTAAAATACTTTGAAGAGGTACATACGTAACAAAAGCGTCGAATAATTACGCACGTAGCAAATTAATGACTTGTACGCGATTCAAACGTGGATGCCCTTGCTATCAAACTTTAAAATAACACTTAACGTTTTGCTTTTTATTTTTGTTAATATACCTAATATTATTTTAATGGACGTTACTTGTGAAATATAAAATTACTTTGCCATTATTTAAGATGTACCTACATGTAAAACAGTTTGAGATATAACAATGGGTTTCCGAAAAGCTTAACCTAATTCTATTGACTAATCCTTGTGCAAATGTCAGCTACACGTACTTAAGCTATACTATTGTTTGTGTCAATAAATCGTTGCTTTCATACCATATATATTCGTATCACTGACTTTATAACCTTGTTAGCCGAACTTTGAACAATATGTAACAATCTTTTCCAAATTGCCTTAAACCTCTCCTATTTCCTTGACAAGCAATCAAATGTTATGTTTATTTTTTTGATTTTCGTTTGTTTCCCAGGATGGAGAGGTAAAAGAGAAGTTAAATACCAACAATGGAGACAGCGATGCGCTGGAAGCCGTCCTCTCCCACATCGGGGAGATGGGGCGCTACCAGAAGTTGCTGTTCTTGGGGATGGCACCCTTTGGCGTATTGTTTGCATTCATCTACTTCGTTCAGATGTTCATTACGGCCACACCGCAGAAGCACTGGTGTCAAGTGCCAGAGTTAAGCCACCTTGAACCGAAGCTAAGGTAAGAGAAAGACGGTTGCGTAAGTAGGGTATAATAAGGTAAAATGTTGAGGTTTTGTGTGTGCAATAAAATATATAAATAACAAATAATAATATTTGATCATATGAAACACATACAGATCAAAAATTTTCTATCTGTCATAACCAACAAATTAATTTACTATAGCTTACTTAAGCTTAACAATTACAAGTCAATTCTGTGAAAATGCCTCTATTTCTGTAAAATAGGCTACATTAAGTATTCCATAGGCATTAGCGATACCATGGTGGCACGGAATCTTTACTGGTGGAAGACTGGTGGTTTAGAGTGTACTCTCCTTCGTCGAACTGATAGCTGATAACCATCGTGATGAAAGGATTAGTCCTAATGTCCAGGGTGCGCCGAGCAGTGCATGTATTACAAAGAGACAGTGAGATTGGTCGAAATTGATGAACTTGCAGTGCTCATGTGGTGTTTTCTGGTGGTTCCAGGCGAAACCTGGCCGCCCCTCAGCTGGGCGAGGAGTGGGATAGGTGCTCTATGTTCAACTCCAACTGGAGCCAGGTGTTGGATTCCATGACACCGCCGCACCCGTCCACGGCGGCCGTGCCTTGCCAGAACGGATGGGAGTTCGAACTCGGGGACATACCCTACCACACCGTTGTTAGTGAAGTGAGTTTTGTAGTCTTGTTGGTTTCTTCGACAACGTTTTAGTAAGCTCCACTTAATTGTCATCATATATCTACTAATTGACTGCCTCGTTGGTCGTGTTGGTTGCAGATGCGACTGCCGATCGAGAGGTCCCGGGTTCGATTCCCGGG
>DWEI01004821.1:0-11325 GCA_018245875.1 Mysoria ambigua
CATAGTGGGACGTAAACGTAACCGGTGAATCGTGGGAATGTTCTGCATTCCTCTGCCTACCCCTTCGGGGATTATAGACTTGAAGTTACGAATTAATATTAAATTCGACACATATTGACAGTATAATGGACGTTTAAGGAGCACGTCAATTTTGTACGACGTGTCACACTCTGTCCTCTCTACGCACCCCATAAAGGACCTGGCGTGAGGATGCAATAAAATAAAACCACATAATACTGATCGCGTAAACAATGTATTAGAAACGCCAAATGAATTCGTTTAAAAACAGGTACAGGTACGACACGGCGCGCTCCCTCCGAGTGGACTAGACTGCGCCTTGGAGCCGGGCCAACTCGTTTCCCGGTGATGTTTTGTTTATTACGAAATTCCCCCGAAACTGTTGCAATACGCCGGCCTCGTTCGGAGCCGCGTGTGTTTACTATGTACGAGTTGCGTTGTGATTGAAGCCGAAATGCGAGTTATATTGTTGTAATAATTACAATTATTATTATTGTTATTATCATTGTTGTTGTTAATAAATGTTCACGCTAGGTCCGTAACGAGGTAAGCGAACAGCACCGAACGCCAAATATGTCTATTCTTATAGACTTGCCGTAATTCTACATTCAACACTTAGATTCTCGCTTAGTCAATATAATATGATCGATTTCGTTAAGATAAGCGAATTTTAAGGCCCAGTGGTACAGTGTGGTTAGATGCTGAAAGTCTGCAATATTGCTAGAGGTACATCAACACGATGAAATACCATTGAAATAAATGTCACGCTCGCGTATCATTTAGGTGTAGTTAAGAAGAATGTTAGAAAGACTTCTAGTTACTGAAACTCTTAATACCTAATCGGACGACGACATAATTGAACCGACATAAACATAAAAAAATTCTGTTAATGTATCAATTTGTTTCGGGTGTTTACTTTTATTAAGTAACTCTACCTTATATCGATACAATGTAGATACGATATCTGTACATAGATACAATGTGGCTATGCCCTAACTTGGTTACCACTGCGCTAACCGTGTACTCTTATTTAGAATCTAGATATAACTGACAGTGACGTGGTCGATAAACATTGTTGAATATAGAACCGATTGCTGTCTACATCGTTATGTAGCGATGTCGCCGTTTAATATTGTCCATTGTTTCCACCGTGCCATAATAACTGTTACGCATCATCAACGTTTCTGCCCCAATAACCGGTAACCGACAGACAGGACTCGCGACTGAGCCACGTGCATGGAGACCAGCTGTTCAGGTCGTACGCCCGCGCGGTTCTCGTTGTGCTCGCGCACAGGCCTCGGCTGCTTTGCGACCAGTCGAGCGCAGCCATATGGGTGAGATCGTGTCTCTGTGTATCTTGTGTGTTAAATTAATCGTGATCTCATAGCACACCTCGGACGTGTTATATTGCTGAAAGATTGTGCATTATATATTTTTTTAATGTAGTTAAATTTGAATAAAGAACTCGTGTTTCATATTAACGGTTTCGACATTTGAAGGAATCTTTCATATTGGATATCTTATAGCATTTCAGAGTGCGAAGGAAATGTATCTAGTGGGACGTGCGAGTCTATTATACTCCTTGGCCTACCTCTTCGGGGATTACAGGCGTAATGTTGCGTTGCTTGTATATTACGATCGTGTATCATACATCTATAATCTGTTAAATTACAAGCTGATTAGTACATCAATCGCCTTAGTTCCCGTCATCAAATGTTCTTAGTAGGTATTGTATCATTGCAAAGAAAATTATATATTCGTAATGATACAAATTAGTGATAGATATTTCGTGCAAATGAAATGACTGAACTTAAGAAATTAAGACGCTATAATATGTACTGGCGTAGTTAATTTGCGTTTTATTCGGAATAGGATTTATCACCGCCGCGACTTCGTCCCGATCCGCGGTAGCTGAAGTAGCTCGGGTAGGTCTAAAACTGTTCGGCTTGTACTTCAAAAACATACTTAAACTAGGCCGGTATATAATTATATAATATACATAATTTGAAAGCAAACCTTAACCCTTCTCGATCGGAGAGGCGACTCGCGTCTATCAAGCTATAAAAAGGTTAACGGTAATGATGATTTGACCGCGTATTTAATACACCACGATTTGTATAAGAGCTTTGACAGTAACTTGAGCCTCTTGTGTTCGTAATGTATCAGTGACGCCGGGTATAGTGTCGTCATTAACATTTTTATTACACAGTTGTTTGTGGTCTCGTGTTCTCACCTGTGTACGCTATTTTCGTCGATGCAATGTTGCCAGCGGCCATTGTAAATAGTAATTACGAAATGACGTACCATCGTGTGCCTCTCGGCTTAGCACGTCGACATGAATTTACTTACGTTAAATGTTTCCTAATGTGTTAGGTGTGTGTATTTAAGAGAATCATTCATTGTAACTGTGATGTAGATTTCGTTCTTTCAAACAATATCTATTAATCGCGAGAATCGCTTAATTCATTTTCATGTTTAATTCGTTTGGCATTTGTAAGTTTGTTTGGTATTTATATTTTATTAAATTATTCGATTTTATTCACTTAGACATTGATTTTGACTTTGAATTTGCTTAACTGCACTTTAAATTTTGATCATCTGTGAGGCAACGCTACTCGGTTTAACCGTATACGAGGACGTTTTATGTGCAAGGTCGAGCAAGGTCGAGGGTCGAGGGCCGGCGGCTAGGAAAAAAGTAAGCGTTTTACGTCGTCTGCTGTATAAATTGTCTGATGCCCTTCATGGAATTTTTCAATATACAATGGGTATATGTCCTTTGCGATTTTTTTGTTTAATCGATCGATAGCTTTAAAAGTGTATCTTGTGTGTTTTTAAATAAAATTGTATGTAAAATTTAAATAATATTATAGTGAAGGAGAAATGTTAAAAAATGCAACATCACGCCTGCAGTCCCCGAAGTGAACACAGTGGAGGACAATGAGATAAACCTGTTCCGTTATTATTTCTTATGTTTTTATACTTTCATACAAAAGTTGACATCACATGCCCAATTGAAATAATCGAATAAATTATCAAACAGTTATTATACTGGTAAATAAAACGGTTTAACAATTTCTTTATGTCATTTTTTTATGTTTTTTGAATGTTAATCTAAAATGCATTACCTAATTTAAAAACAAAATCTCAGCTGTGAATGCTTTATTTACCTGCGCTTAGCGAAGTGGACCAATAGCGGGTTATGATAAATAAATAATAAGGCATTTATAATGCAATCCATAAAAATGCTGTGAATAACCTTCCATGAGAAATACTCAAAATTTTCCACTGTCACTTCCATTCGAGCCGGCATAGTTTATCAATCTATTAGCACATTCGAGTGGTACTGAGAATTGAAGTTATACTGCCACCTAGACACGTTAAGGTGTGCTCTGTCGTCTACGGAGGAGTGGAGGACGCAGGGCTAACAAACCGTATCTCAAGGTCGGCACGGACGGAGCTATAATATACATTGATATGCTATGCTATAATAAATATTACTGATGGTACTTACACGGTAATATATACGATATCTGCGGTCATTGCGGAATTAATATATTTTTCTATATCGAGATATGTTTCATTTTATCTGTTTGATATTTGTTATAGCTATGTGTAAGGTCACTTCACTCGTATAATAGAAATATATCGTAATATACTTTGCTATACTATAACAATACACGTTCGTCTGTGACGATCTTTATTCGGGTCGGACTTTTCGATCAATAACGAATCATGTTTACATTGGGACAAAGTAAATTCCTCCTACTCGTGTTAATACGAAAAGTGACTCCAATGTCAAGTAATGGAAATGTGTGAATAAAGATTACAATGTACATTGGCACTGTTAAGAATCATGCTGTATTACCGATCATAAAACAAAACGTTCGTGAAGAAAAAATAAATAACGAAGCTACTTAATTACGGTTGTTTCATGGTTATGGGTCCACATAATTGCAGGTGAAGTCATTGTCTTTTAATGTTACGGGAACAAAAGAAATAATTGTAGCTTATGCAATGTTAGGTACATGCAATAATAATAAACTCATTTTTATCAAAGCTTTCCGACTGCCTCGTTGTCATGTTGTCACTTGCGGTGACTGGCGATCGGGACGTCCCGGGTTCGATTGTCGGGTTGGGCAATACTAAATTTTTCTAATTACATTTTCTAGTAGTGGTTAGGTCTGGATATGGCAATAAACTCACCATCTATTGCATAGTGGGTGGTTAACTGATGAAACAAGGCAGTATTCCGCATTCCTCTGCCTATCTCATCTGGGATTACAGACGTGAAGTTGCGTTTGTCAACGTTTTTATCGTTGTATTGTCGTGCACGTGTTCCCTCTAAGAAACAGAAGGTCGAAGTCAAAGTCTGCCACGCTGGCCCAGTGCGGCCTGGTAGGTGAAACTTGTTGTTCCTTCATACAAATGATTTACTGTGACTAAATATCTTTTAATTTGTCTAGCATACGTGCATCACAAATCTCCCATCTGCATGAATTATATGCATGCCATCTGCTACACTTTCATTGTGTGTTGCTTGCTATTCTTGCTTTTCTTGAACACCTGTTGACTTTCACCGTTCAACAATTACACTGTAACTCGTTTGGTGTGACTTATATCTATTGTATTTATATATACTCGTGTGATCTGTAATTATAACCTGTCTGTATGTTAATTTGCGAAGACATGTTTTTGAGCAAGTCGCGCACGGACTATTGCGAGATGTAGCGTGGTTATAGCTCACGTAAAAGAGGAGTGCAGAGCTGATATATATTTATGGCGTATTTATATAATGCGTCACAAATACGATTAATCAAATTAAATCAAACATTGTTCACATTATTTATACTGTCGCTCATTATCCGACACGTAACAAAGTCTTTGACGTTAGAAACACGACAATGTTCGGAAGAAAGGATCTACTAAAAAGGCTATTGTACGAGTATATCCCTCATTGTTAGTTGAAATCTGATATTGATCTGATCCGAGTTAATTTATGCGTAATATAATAATATAAACTTTAAATCCTAAATGACTTTGTGTTAGACTTATTAATGCTAAATGACTCTCTGTTATATATCTTTAGCGAAGTTAAATCATCTTTAGTTTACATTATGTGTAGTGTTGACTGCCTCGTTGGTCGTGTTAGTTGCATGTGCGACTGCCGATCGGGACGTCCCGAGTTCGATTCCCGGGTCGAACACTACAGAATTTTCTAATTTAGAATTTCGAGTAGTGGTTCCGAGTCTCGATATGTGCCCGATGCATGGCAATAGTGGGGCCTAAACGTAACCGGTGAATCGTGGGAATGTTATGCATTCCTCTGCCTACCCCTTCGGGGATTACAGGCGTGTGGTTGCGTAAGTATAGTGTTAAATTATTCGCAGATGTTGAAATGTAATTCGCGCGACAAACACAATTAGAAGTGGTCCTCTCTCTACATACACACTTGTGTTGGACTCATTTATCTTCATGAACTAAATATACAGCACAACACTAGAGCAGAGCCGTTTAAAATATCGCCCGAAAGGACACCGGGCGCGTCCTGAAGTTATTTAACCCTGAAAGCGATTCCTACGAAAATAGCTGCGAATCTGAGTGAAGCTAACATTGCCAGCCCCCGCTTATATTTTCTCGTGACTAATACGATATATGATGGTCGTACAGAACGCGGCATAGAGGCTGGTCGGTCGCCATTAGACTCGTATGTTACTCATTACGCACTGTTATTTGCTTTAAGTAGCGACGTATATTTCGTAATCGCTTTGATCATATTCCTCGCGGGGACAAATAAAACGATATTTATTAGTTGCTTCATGCATTATTATGTTCAAGTTTATTCTTTTTTGTAAGCCTAATGCTAGATTACAAGGATAAATTCAATGTAGGTATTTATGGAATTGAATTTATAGTTTTTTACGTCGGCATAAATGGTAATAAATATTGGGAATTGGGGAAAAACATATAGCCCATACACAATATACAGACTATAAATATTACTAGACTGGCTTGTTGGTTATGTTGTTGCAAGTGCGACTGGGTTCCTAGGTTCATTTCCAGTGTCAGACACTAGAACATTTCTGTAATTTAGATCTTATATTAATGGCTCGGAATCGAGATATACACACCACAAATTCCATAATGGGACGTAAACGTAATTAGTAAAATGTGGGAGGATTCTACATTACTCTGCCTACCTATTCGAGGAAAGCAGGCGTGATATTACGTTTTATAGATAATATATACAGATAAGTGTCTTTAATGCTAATATTATTCTTACTACAATAATTTAATATTCTTAATTCCGTATTTGGACTTTAAACACGCACGTGTAGGAAATGGTGAAGTTGTCGGTTAACTTCAACAATCTCTTGATAGGAATGCGTTGGCCTAAAAATGTTAAACGTGTTCCCGTAGCTCTGTGCCGGCGCCGGCGCACGTTTACCGCGCGGCTGGTGCACACAGTGGCAGACCGATCTCTTGATTGATTGGTTGGGAATAAATTAAGTTGTTCCGTGGACACTTCAATATCGATAAATTAATTTCACTGTGAATGTTTTTTGAGCGTTTTGATTATATTGGCGTAGCTCAAGTTAGTTTTGTCGGGCCGATCCGTTATGGACCTATACGAGGTCTTTTTTGAACTCCCGCGGATTGTAGCGAGGTCGCAGAAACTAATCGGATCATCCCGATATACCGGACGTGCGTGAAGCCGTTACCAATTTATCGATTTATTAATTGATTGTTTCTGAACAAATTAAATTGTTAGCATTGTCAATTTCACCCGCGTGGCAGACTGTGATCTCAACCCTTGCTATTTTTACTTGGGATCTGTGTTCACCAGTGGAACGGTAAAAGGGTTGAAGATTGTGGTAATTTTCTTCGATTATTACTGGTATCATATTTAAAAAAAAAATTGTTGAATAAATTTTATAATATTGTCAAGAGTTGTATGATGACATTCTATTTTATAAAGCTAATGCTTGGAATTAATTTATTTTTGGTACTTTGTTTTATCATTAATAGGTTTTTTTAATATAATAGTATATGAAAAAATATATAAACAATAACATAGGTACTTTATTGGTATTAAATCTTTCTAAACGCTTGTATAATAACATTAAAATTTAATCACGTTTATAACTTATTTATAGTGACGTTATTACTTATTAAATATTATTTATTTCAGTTGGAACTTGAAATCTCTTTATAATTAGTTAATTGCGTCTTAGCCACTATAAATTACTTATTTTTATATTTTCAACTGTCATGTGTTTGTAAGATTTTATTTAAATTCAATTTTACAACAGAAATTATGACACTCACTCGAACGATCCTACGGAATTCATAGGAGTTTACGATAACGGACAATAATAATACAAAGACTGAATACTCAAGTGTACCTTTAAGTTTTATAAACTTATATACCGCAAGTGTTTAAAATGGCCAAATATATACTAAATGAGAAATACAGTTCCTAACAAGTAACGGATAACACTAGACGTAATTTTCGACGATAAAATGCCTTAAATTTGATGAAGCTGAGGAAGATGGGGGCGCACGGCTCGAAAGAGAAGCTGTACAGAAGTAACTCGGAGAAATATCCGTCGAAGTTGCCAGTTCCCAGTGACAAAAAGTACAAGTTGACTGTGAATCGCGAGAGATTCGGATCATTTGGTACAAGAGGTGAGTGCATATTCATACCACCAAGTATTGTGATATAATATGTTTATTATTATTGATACTACGCTGTGACGCCAGCTCCCTTGCTGGGTGCCCAGAGAACTGTAACCGCTAAATATGACTACAAACATAACGCCCTTCTACATACATTTATCACTATTCATAAATAATATGAATGCCTATATTAGTAATATTAAATATTCTAAATCGTCTCATTTATAAGTTAAAGTTATGAAGCAACACAATTAATTCACTTGATAACTCTATAATGTATAATATAAATATTGTAGTATTCCTTAAACAGTGCAAAATACCGTGCCTTTTTTAATATATACGTACCTTGAAGAAGGGGAATGAAGCCTAGTCATCCGAACGGGGTGCGTACTCTGTCCCATAGATATACAAATATCGAAAAAAGTTATGTGTATTATGTGTGTTGCCAGTAAGGCAGAACAATATAAAGTAAACATTCAGGAATACATCAGAAATGAAAATTGTTTTTCACTTATTTTAAAAAATATGGTTATTTTTTATTTATAACATTATTATTATATTTTGTTTTTGTAACATGTTATAATTTATTATTATTATTACATTGTCCTGTCATGTTCTTTACGGGTTAGGCAGAGGGCGTAATAATTTAATAGTTGTGTTATTTAATTTAATATTAAAAATGTTTACCAATTTTTTTTTAATATGGCTTTCTTATTTGCCTTTGGACTGTTTTTCTTCGTTATTTAAAGGTGTTAATTGATTTTTCCTATGAAAAAAAAACTGAAATAAAAAAGTTGTCGCGCACTGGCAAATGGCGCCACACGTTACCGTAGCAATTATTCTTACTGTTAATGCATTTGTAATTTAATTATGTGACTAAGTCAGAAGTACCTGTTATATACGTATACTTATATATTTAGTTTGTGAACACAACGTTCTAATGCGTTAAGGGCGAACAGAAAAGTGAACGCCACGAAGCTTATTGTGTCATTATTATTAGCTTTTATATACGTCCAGTCTGACAGAGGCACCGCACCGCCCTACGGTAAGTGTACACGCTCGCTAAGTGGTCTCCCTCGTGTGTAAACATTTACAACAATCGAACACTGGCCAATGCATTGTGGGCTGCGACGGAGGGATTTTTTAAGATACTTCTGTTACTGTAAACTTTGAAAACCTCACTGAAATAGCTTATTGGCACTGTTATTGGATAAAAATTTTATTCATTTGAAATTACATTAGATCACCTTTCATAAGTTTTTTTATATGTAGAAATGTTTAGTAATCCTTTACTGCAGTCGATCTGTGATATGATGTACTGTGTATATGGTTTATCATTTTATTTATAGCTATGCTCAATCTGCCGAGTTCTCTGCGCGAATATTCATGAACTCTTTCCACGAGTTTTTTATGACCTTTGAGGAATTGAAAACTTTAGTTTGCAAATGTTATAAAGATAGAATTATATTAGGACAAAGTTCAGCATATCATGCTAGATGAGAAAAATCCTAAAAGTAAGATTCGATTTAATCTCATCAGCTCGAATAGCAGAGCGGATTTTAATAATACTTAAAATAGAACTTGACATATTTTAAGTAACTTTAAATTTACATTTCGATTGTTTTATGGTTAGAGGAGACACGAGCGCAACGATACAACCGTTGATATATAAAAATACAGTTTATTTAACAGTGGTAAAGTCCTATTTTCAACGCAATTAAACTTCGCTCTGCTCCGAGTCAATCTATTTGCAAGGTCCCTGAGACACAACGATATATCAGCGCCCGGTTTCTGCATAATAGGTATTTCGTTTAGCGGCAACATACAGCGTCTATAACTGTATCGAGTTTACGATACTATTAAAATACTCGAACGGCATTTTGAAGGAACAGGAAATTTTGTGCACGAGACGATAAAAATACTCGAGACTTTTTTCTTACGACGCGAGCGTTTTGAGGAAGCATTTCATAACCCGTGTCTGCCGTAACCGTAAACCGTTTTAAAAGGAAAAATCTAATAATTATTAAAAATGTCTTAGAACACACATTGCATATAATATAATAACATGTATATAATTTGGATAACATAATTATTTCACCACTTATTCCATAGTGGGACGTAAACGTAACTGGTGAAACGTGGAAATGCACTATACTCTTCAGCCTACCTCTTCAGGGATTACACGCGTGATGTTACTATCTACTGTTCCTTGTTACACCCATTTATTAAGTTCAATTAATGTTATAGTTATGACATCAGGATCAAAACACAACTGTCGCGGCAGGCAGAAAGTACCCGCTGCCAAACATCTCGTACTTTACAGATGTGAAGTGCCTCTATATAATCCGCGTTTGTCTCTGTTCATACGTTATTTAATCTTAAGTAAAAGTGCAGAAATTATTCTCAATGAAACCGTCTATTTTCTTGGCCAAACGGACATTTTTATTTCTAGCTTAACGAAACGCAACAGCTATTATGAGGTGTGTTTTATAATGGTTTTCTCGGGTCATTGTCGCAGGCTGTTGCGTGTTATAAAAAGATTTTATTGTGATACATTTACATCGCGTCCGCTAGAAGTCCCCCGTCGCTGAATTGTTCGGCAAAACGTTCTCACGACGGAACTCTCGTTTCGTGTCCAAAGTAATATCTCAATGATCAAGTCAATGAATACAATAGTCTATATTTCTTATACCAATCACACGCATAAATATTAAATTGAATGTTTAAACATTTGACTCAGATATCACTGCACAAAATTGTACAATTGTGTGTAATTACTAAATTTTTATAAAGCTGTTGAGGTCTGTGCGGATAGCAATATTTGCCAGTCTGCTTACTACGCGAGGGACTTGGCGCGAGCATATTACGATATTTATAACGCCTTGGTCGCTGACAGGCGGCCGCGCGTAGGCACTGCTTGAACGGTCGCTCTGCGTTCCACAGGCCGATTGCCCAGCGTGTGAGTTATGGACAAAGCCCTCAAGTGGAGCCGATGTCTAGAAGTGAGGCAGGCTAATAATGATAATAGTGACTTTTAATTATCAACTGATATATGTTCTCGGACACAGAATATATTGTGACTGTATGCAAGTAAGCGTCAGGAAATGTCACCGCGCCCGCGCACTGCAGTGAAAGTTTTATAGACGCATCAATAGGTTCCGTGTTACAGTGTTTATAAATCAGTTTTTAGTATCAGTTGCATAAAAATTGCTTATTATTATTTCATCGCGCTGTGTTATAAGAGGTAGGCAGAGATAAACTAGTGCTAAATATATCTATCCTTACAGACCAGGTGTGGTATTTCTAAAATAGGAAATTAATAAAAACAACTAATAGTCATAAAATATGTTTAACTATTATATAAACGTACGTGAACTGAATCACGTTCAGTTTACGTACCTACTGCGCGAAGTTTTTTTATTCACGACATATTTATAGTTCATTTTATAGTGCTGTGTACACGATTGCAAGTCGCATACAATAACACAAAAGGTTTATAATTTTTATAATTTAATATAACGATATATATGGACAGAAGATATGGGCAGAGGAGTGTAGAACACTCCCACGTTTCACCGGTTACGTTTACGTCCCACTATGTAATAGGTGGTGAGCCTATTGCCATGCATC